>OY735213.1:59238244-59305744 GCA_963457665.1 Thysanoteuthis rhombus | reverse complement strand
TTATTTATCTCTAACTTGTTATCTTCTATCTCTGATTGTAATTAGCTTCAACTGTATTCTTCTTTATTTTATTGCTGTCTGTGAGAGATACAAAAGAAAATAATGACTGAAGCAAATTGGCTTTCACTAACAATCAGTTGGTTGCCGCACGATATTAATAATATTTTTAAAGCAAAATATCTCTTTACAATAATTTGCATATACAGTATGCAAATTTGCCTAAAATACCAACTGATTCATTGAGTAACATGTTTATTGATTCCATGAGTTTTTCAATTCTTTCAATTGCATTCGTCATTATCATCTTTCAGCCAATTGATTGCACAGGCTTAGAAAATGGTTGCAAATATACAAACCAGTTCATCTCATTCTAACAAACATGTCAACCAGACAATTTCATTTTCAGCAATTTATGTCACACAGATTATTCCAAATATTTCATCCACAAGGATGCTCTCCCTTCATCATCAACATCATCATCAACCATTTAGCGTCTGTCATTGGACATAGACCTTTCCCAAGACCTGCCGGACCAGTACCTTCTGAATTTGTCAAGGGCATCACGCTATCCCACTTTCAGTTGGCCACGTTTTCACTTATGATCTTTGGGATCCACATTGTGAGTCATTATGTCCATTCGTTATCTGACATCCTTCCAACATGACCAGCCATTGACATTTGAGTTCTCTCATGGTTTCTATGATATCTTAACCATCAGTCTTTTGACTAATATACTGTGCTATCTTATGATCTCTCTTTATGTGATCTGAAGCATGATTCTCTCCCATGTATGTTGTATGGTTCTCTGTTTAAGAGTCAATCTTTTGGTGAGGTCTCATGTTTCTGCTCCATAGGTGTCTATCGAAAGGATGCATTGGTTGTACACCCTTCTTTTAAAAACTAATGTGATTTTTTTTGTATTCGAAGGTTCAGTTCTCGGTCTCTATGTTGAGATTATATGTTTCAATCCCATAAGTTATAATAGGGGGGATGCATTGGTTATCGGTACTGAGCAAATAATCTATACAAATTCCACTTATTCACTTGTCTTCAAGATTATTGTATTGTGCCGCCTTTTATCTTTTTACTATCAAGCAATATTCCCTATCTTTTATTTGGGTCTGATTCAACGAATACCAATTAAGCAACATCAAGCCCAGTCAGTAACTAGGTGGGTAACTGTCTTTGAATTTGAGCTGCTGTAACCAGTCATGGAGACACCTCTTGCAGCCATGTTGATCTCCTAATATTTGTCCCTTTTAGAAGAGTTCTACCTGACTGAAAGGGGAGAAGTGGATGTTGGGCTCAACACTTACTCCATACTAAGAGCCCAGTTATAGTAGCTAAAAGCTGTTCACCTGTTGTTAACCATGGCTAATTGGGGCCTCAGATTCTTCCAAAGATAATTTGTACCTTTTTCCCCTTCATAAAGTCTGCTATACCAGGTTTCTCTTCATCCCACTTATTTATAGCCTTTTTAACTCCTTAATTCCTAGGGACAACTTATGCTTTTTTTTTTTTACATATTTTCATTAGTTTTTTTCTGGGAACTCAAACACCTGTGCAAATTGAACCTTAATGCAGGAAAAATTGCCTTGACCTTGTCTTGTCAATTGACGAGATGATAGATATGATATATACTAGCAATGGGACTAGATTTAGCAAGAGTAATTTTCATTCTTCTCCCATGGATATTAGTGTTTAAATGACGGTTTCATCTCTCTCCATAAGTAGAATTGGAACTAGATAACAGCATATAACTCAATTGTGTCAGTGCCTACCACAAAATGCGCACAACCACAAACCGGTGAAACCTTGTCTATGCGATGATAAATGTTTTCTTTTTTTTCATTATTGTATCAAGATCAACACACACCAGCGCCAGAAAGATAATTGATCTTATTATTGCTAATCCTACCTTCTAGCCAGAGTTAGACTCAGATGAGATGTAAGATAAATAAATAAGTTCTACCTAAATTTTCAGGCTCTTCTACATAAACTTTGGATGAAATTATGTTAATTCTATTACCGTGGACAGATTGTGACCAGAGAACATAATTATGACACTTCTAAGGTATATAACTACCCTAATGAAAAGTTTGGGCAATGTACCAGAAACTCGAAAACTTTGAACCATATCTTGCCATGTGGAAATTTGTCAGTCAATGAAATTTTGCTGATTTTTTTTTTTTAAGTTAATGCACACAGATGCACACGCATATACATAATTAGCTTTTTATCTATCAATATAACTATCAAGTGAGCTGGCTAACTAGATAGATGATGAACCGAAAGCTAGCTAGCTAGATATTAACAGAGGGAGATAGCTAGCTAGCTAGCTAGATAAATAGATAGATATGAGCAGATAGATATGAACAAAGCTAGATATATAGATGCATATGAAGAGTCTTCATTATTTAACAGAGATTGATAATAATGAAGACTGAGCTAGGTAGCTAGATTGATATTGATAGTCAGCTTGTAAGCAAGCTAGATAGATAGATAGATATGAATAGACAGCTTGATCAACTGATATGAACAGAAATAGCTAGCTAGCAAGGTAGATAGATATGAACAAGTTAGATAGATATGGATAGATAGATGTAGATATAAACAGATAGATGGATATGAACAGAGCTAGATAGATGGATATGAACTGAGATCTAGCCTATTAGCTAATTAGCTAGCTAGCTGGCTAACTAGATAGATATGATATAGATAAGAATGGAGCTAGATAGATTGATATAGATAGAACGCAGATATGAACATAGATTAATAGATACTTGGTAGAATTCAAGAAAGCTGTAAAACAGAATAAGATCTTACATGATATGGGCGATGAGACCTGGTAGGATGTACAGCCAGAATTAACAACATCAAATTTTATGTAAAAGTTCAAGAACATAGTCAAAATTAATGTTCATTTCATCTTTTAAAATTAGTGAACTGAAACCCAGAATTCTCTCTGAATTTAGTTTTAAAGTAAACTTGTCATCACAGTTAATAATTGAACAACCGTAGCGTCATAACTTGAAGTCATGTAAAAAAAATTCCATTGAAAAATAAATATGGTCAGAATAAATTCTATTTATGACACCACAGGCCTTTTTCATTAGAGTGAAAAAATGTCTACCAGTATCTAGATTCTGGAGAATCTATGTGTTAATCATTAACTATGCCTGTCAAAATTAAGGCCCCCATAAAAAGGTCTGAAAAGCTTTTTTTTGAGAACCAAATGAACATTTGTAGAAGGGGTCAAGTGGAGTACTGATGATGATTTTCAAGTCTGCAGAAAAAAAACTGTGTGGCTAGGAGCACTGGAAAACACAAACAAATACACACACACACACACACACACACACACACACACACACACACACAAATAAAGAAGACCAAACTCTTCACCATCTTTAATGGCTAAAATTGTTCAAATATTCCCATAAAAACGTTTTGTATGATGCATAAAGTCAAGAAGCAATTACCATTGATTTATACAGGAAAAGTTTTTTAGAAGAAAAAGGTGGTGCATGTTGGCTTGGTGCAGAAGGAAGTATTAATCTCAATACCATGTGGTTCTCTTTGCCTGAGCAAGAAGGTGTTAGGGAACTCCTTAGTGTATAGATTAGAATTGCCTTGGTAAATGGGTGGTGGTATTGTTTCAGCTAAGTATCCAGTGTTGCTGAAACAGACTGACCTGATAGGTGAATCAAGGATCATTTTTGGTCATTCTGCAGAGGGATATTAATACCAATCACTATCACAACAGACCACTTCTCTCAGTTCTAAAAGTTCCCTAAAATGAATTGCCTTCAGAAGTTATTTACAACAGAAGTTCAACAAAGAAACTCATTCAATTCTTAAGAATCTTTTAAAAAGTTTTTTTTTTTAATTTGTGTACTCAGCATTGAAGAGTACCCAGCCTGATTTTACTTGCGATAAAAAACAACAGCAATTAAGATAAAGGTAAATAGTTGCAAAAATCAATAATAATCATTCATGATACCTAATCTACAAGAATAGATAGAAATAAAATTTGATTGAAATTGAAGATAGGGCATGAATTTAAAGGGTTTGATTTTGACTGACGCTTGCCACTTAGTTCCAGTAGTTTAGTTTTAAGAACGGTCATGTATTAATTGATCTACCCTCTGGTATATAGGTTCATGGGTTTGATTCTCACCTGAACCAGTGGCTCTCTAAGGGTTAGTGTCACCAAGCTTGGACACTCAGGGTGTCACCCCAAGTGTTACCAACTCAAAAAATTTCCATACTAAATCAACCAGAAAAATGTTGAAAAATACCAAAATGCATTTTATATCCTTTTTTGATTATTGAAAATGGGTGGATTCATTTGAAATAGCCAAAAATTGACAGAAATTGCTGAAAAATAGCTCTGAAAGTAGTGGTAAATATTGAATTTTCACGCTAACAAAACATTGTGGTGTCAACCTGCCCCCCCCTTCAATACACAAATGCCTGGAATTTATTCTTTATTCTAATCTGCATTCTTAATTGATCTACTCACTGCCGAAGGGATCCTAGCCTGAGTATAGTTGCAATAAAAAGCCACAACAATTAAGATAAAGGTAAATAGTTGAAAAAATAAGTAATAATCATTCAATTTTTATTTCTGGTTTTAAAGGCTGCTCATAATAGCTTCACTAACAACACTTAAAGTGCATTTTTCATTTTTTTTTTATTTTGCCCTTCTCCAATGGCAATTGCTGAACTCATTATTTTCTAGTTAAAAGAAGAGGGATTTTCTTTCTGATGATTCATCCTGTTATTTACCTTAAGGAAAGATTAACTCAGGGCCGCAGCCCTCAATTAATCGTCCATTTTCTCCAACAAAGGAAAAGAGTCGCAAAAAGGGATGGGGGCTTTTAATTCCTTATTCTTGGTTAAAGATTTTCATCAATCTTTTAAAGTGTTCCAAGGGAATAGTGAATTCTAATGCCTCAAGTCAGCAGCTATCAGAAACTGTCAACCAAAACTGTGAACATAGTCAAGAGATTTCTTCAGTTTTCAAGTGATTCTACCAAATGAAGCTAGAGAGCTGAAAATTTGAACATAGACTTATATATTTTATAAGTTTGTGCTGAATTAGTTTGCAATTGGCAGCATTTATGTTTTTTTTCAAAATTCAGACTTTTTAGCAATCCAACAAAATTCGGAAGAAGTAGCTCATACATTGATCTCCCCTTACCCCAATCTTTCAATTGATCACCCCAAACATGTTATGCTGCAAAAGATGTTGGCCACATGACATTTCTATTGAGTGACTGACCAGACCTGTACAATGCTTTTCTACATGATTATTATTTACCACTGAATTGTGCATTTACAAGGAAGGAGATTACGATGAAAAAATATTTGTTGTTTGAAATAAATGCTTTTTTCATCACCAATCTGAGGACAGAAATAATCCCTGGATCTGACTTTTAATTATCTGGTGTTGCTAAACAGATTTTTTTTCATCTCTTTTTTTTTTTTCTTTTTTAGTCTTTTCAATGATTCTTTTTCTATTTCTTTTTTCTTTAATCTTCTTCACCCTAGCTGTCCATACTAAAGACTAGAAAATTTGCACACATATTCCTCTTAATGAGTTGGGAATGCATTTTGAAAAATCGGCTCAGTGGCTGAGATAGTTGCATTCCAAGTAGAGTTTGACCTATAAGCAGCCAGTCTTGTCTCTTTTTCTCTTGCTTGCAATGTTATTGTGTTTATTTTTTTATTAATGAACTGGTAAAAGAACTTTTTTTATCCTGCTATGTAACATTTTTGATGTTAACTTATTGTTCATCATACAAAGTTACATTGAGGATGCATAGTTACAAAGGTTAACCCTATCAAAGTGAGATAGAAGGATTTTTCTTTTGACATTGTCAGGACGAAATGAACATAATTGGTGATGAAAGAAAATACAATCACATGAAGTCGCATTTCAATATTCATACCTTGCATACATGAACTGCTGTTGTCCATGTATGTCTTGGAACAAATTATATGAAAAATTATCTGAAATTTTCCAAAAAAATATATCTTGTATCTGAGATTATCTAAAATATATCAGCGCAAGATTTGTGTATTATGGGTCCAAAATGACCATAGAGACCCAAAAAAGAACTTTTTTGAAAAAAAAAAAAAGGTGTATTTTTAAATGGTGTATGTGGTTTACTCATGTAAATTCACAAGGTTGTAACCCCCAAAAAGTGACTACGAGTGCCTGGAGACATATACTTGCACACACTGGGAAATCAGCACAGAAAGAAGAACCTGTAGCCCATTTGGCTAGTTGGGCAGGCAGGCTATTTAAGAGACTACAGTGATTCAATTGATGATGAAAGAGAATGTAATCATATGAAATTTCATTTGAATAAATTCAAACTTGAATTTAAAACTTTTTTTTCTATCTCAGTTTTCATCTGTTTTATTCATTTGAACGATTCTCAAAATGCATTCAGCGTTAAGTCTGTTCTTAATTATCCATGTTAGCAACACTTTCTTTTCACACTTTTTGACATTAATAAAAAACAATAAAATACTGCTTTGTTGGCAAGCGCTTTTAGTCAAAAGTTTTTTTTTCTTTATTTTCTGTAAATATTTTTTTTTCCGTATATTATTTGAGCTTTCTCTTGCTGTATTCTCATCAGATTCAAGAAATTTTATCTTTTCATGATAAAAAGTCATCCTTCTCTGTCATTAATGAATAACAATAAATTACGTGTCACACTGCGTAAGAAAATAAATAAGGACGATGAATAAGACGTATGGAATAAAATGGCTAAACACGAATTATAAAAGATTTTAACAATAAAAGTCAAAAAAATCATCGGTTCTAATTTTTCATTTTCCATCTCCCTGTCACCTCGATGGATGGGCCAAAAAACCATCCGAACATTGTTTCTTTTAATCGAATCTTGAATGCCACATCACGCACGAGAACATGGCAGGGAAAATTCTCATTGTGGCTCCTGCATGGTGACAACTGACAGAATTCCTAGCCCCCAAAATATTGATGGAGGAGGGAAAGACTCGTCATTGTTGGATGGAGAGTGAATGAAAGAATGGACCTATGAACATCAGATGGTATCAGATCTGAATTTCAATGTAATTGCCTTTCGTTGGCAGAAGACTCCCACATGCAAATATTTAATCAAATATCTTATGCTGTGGCTCATAATTCCCCTTGGGTGGCATGATTCCTCATCTCACAGAGTTTGGAAATCTTCTGATTTTTCTTTTGTTGCTGTAATCAGTCAATGGAAATGAAAGACTGATTACCATAAATTACCAAATGGTTGTTTATCTATGTTGGCTTAACGATTAAATGAAGGGACACTTTCTGTTAGCTTAACTATTAGATAAAGGGGATTTTTCTGTTAGCTTAACAATTAAATGAAGGGACGCTTTCTGTTAGCTTAACTATTAGATAAAGGGGATTTTTCTGTTAGCTTAACAATTAAATGAAGGGACACTTTCTGTTAGCTTAACTATTTGATAAAAGGGATTTTTTCTGTTTGCTTAACTAAAAAATAGAGGGATTTTCAAGTATTTGAAAACAGAAATATCATGTTAGTTTTACAATAAAAAAATAAATTTTTAGTTAGCTTAATTATTGAAAAAGGAAATTTTCAGATAGCTCAATTATTAGATGTAGAAAAATTTTCAGTAAGCTTATTTATTCAAAAGAGGGAATTTTCTGTAAGCTTAACTATTGAAGAATGGGAAATTTTCTTTTAGCCTGACTATAAATTATGATGAAATTTTTCTTTTAGCTCAACAATCAAATAAAGGGAAATTTCCTGTTAGCTTAACCATAAAAAATTGAGATTTTCATTAAGCTTAACTGTTAAAAAAAGAAAAATTTTCTGTTCACTTCACTATTAAAAAAAGGAGATTTTCTGTTTGCTTAAAAATAAAAGGGAGAATTTTTTATGTTAGAGTTACTTATGTCAGCTTAACTTAATAAATGGTAAGATTTGTTTTATCTACTTTTATTTATTTAAATATCCAGCTTTTCTACTGTGACCAAGCTATACGTAAATACACACACACACACACACATACACATAGAAGTATACTCATATGCACAATTTTTCCCATCTTAATTAATGGTAATTGTTTCATACCATTTTGGCTCATGAGAAGTTTTTCCAAGGTGTATTCAACTTTGGATAGCTAGGAAAGCCTGTATTGACATGGAAAATAGGCTGAATGGTACAATTTTGAATTCCAGCAAAATAGCCCTGGGGAAATGCTCTCCTCCTCTAGAAATTGAATTATCATTAGAACAAAAATGTTTATTCAAACAGGCACTTTCTTGAATGATTCCTTTGATTTTTTAAAGAGTTTTTTGGATTATTGAAATTTTTTATTTTTTTTTGTGTTTCTAACACAGCATTTCGTTCAATCCATTTAACAGCCTTCTTCAGTTGTGTTATGTGAATGTAATGGTGATAAACAGAATTTTTCCATATGGTAGCAATACTTTCAACAATTGTTAGGCCTGGATTTCCATAGCTTGTATGTCTTGACTAGTAGAAGCCACAAGTTGAACTCTGCACTTGTCTGACATATGCTCAGTGCACATGTTGATGTGCACTGTTTCCTTGATTTTTTCATTCGTCTGAAAAACCCTTTGAAAGTTTATGCTATATACATATATATACATATATATATATATGTGTGTGTGTGTGTGTGTGTGTGTGTGTGTGTGTGTGTGTATGTGTGCGTGTGTGTATGTGTGTGTGTATGTGTGTATGTGTGTCTTTATAGCCAGCAGAGTCAGCCTGGCACAAAAACTAAATTAACCACCCGGACCCCTAGAGCACTAAATGTCTCACAGGAGACCTTGAATGAGACGATAGGGGCCCCAAAATCAAACTCTGTTTAGAGACCCATAAAGGCTTGGACTGGCCTTGATAGCCAGTGTTCTTGAGGTGTACTGTTCCACTGAGTGCTTGTACTTGAACTCTCTTCCCACAATTTGTATGATTGATGAATTTAATAAACATTAAATATGAAATATGATCTACATAACTTGACCTCATGTCAGTTTTGACATCTGACTGAGAGGCTACAACGTCAAGCATAAATATTTGATGAAAAAGATGTGAGAAAGGGGAAAATTGAAGAATCTGTAAAACAATCATGTAGAAAATAGATTTTAAATCTCTGGTACGTTTGAATTTTGGATAAAAATCATACACAATTATCATATGATCAATGTATTGGCATGGATTATGGTTAATCCAACAAGAATGAAATGACAATATCAGACGGCATGCTGTGACAAATGATTCTTTATTTTGATGTTTTGACGAAACCGGGCTTTGGCAAGAACTAAGGAGGTCATACAAGAAAATGTTTTTATAAGTGGTCTGTGAATTGTGGTAGATGAAGTAGTAGTTAATTAAGTGGGTGGCACATATGAATTAATATACATGTGTATACATATAAATATATCCATTTTTGTGTATATATAGATATATAGACGAAAAACAGATGTATCATGCATTTACTTACTCAATATTGTTTGGCACAAGGTCACACCATTTCGACACCCAGTGAGAACTAAATTTATTGTCTGTAAGTGTAGTTTATGTATACATGTTTACATTGAAGTGCATAACTATGATAAATGAATATATATATATATATATATATATATATATATATATATATATATATATGTATATATATATATATATATATATATATATATGTATATATATATATATATGTAGTATGTAATGTATGATATATACAAGTAAATTTATATATTTTATATATATATATAAATATGTATAACCTCATTTAGCACTGTTATGATTACCTAATACTAAATTTACCATTAATTAAGTCAAAAGTACATTCACGATTCTCATTCATAACAAACATCACTCCCCCAGCTCCACCTCAAAGATTGGACAAAAACCCCCAACCAAAATGAGAAAAAAATAGATAATATACAGCATATGGAAGCTCTAGTTTTAAAGTTTTAGTCAAAGTGGAGTTTAATCCTCAATCTTCACCATAACTGCCATCATTCCCAATACATCAATCAAGCTGATTTGTGAGCTTTTTGAAAACATTATTCAGTTACTGCTCTGTGATTGTTTGAATTACACTTGTAATCCTGGCTTTGAGGTCACTAGTTGTTTATTGAGTGTTTATGAGGTGCATCTTTTCCATAATGAGTAACAAACTTTCTTCTCGCAGCTGTTTCCGATTTCAGTTCTGCCAGCCACAACACGCAATTAACCTTATCTTTGTCAGTTGCCATTTTTGACCCCTCAAAGAATCTGTGTAACAAAAGTCATAATTAGGGCAATATTTACGAAACTTCTTCATTAAAATTTGTATTAGTTGAGATTTCACATAACTCGACAACTGGCCGTTGTATGAAGTTGACATTTGCCAAATATGTTGTTCTGAGCACTGGACATAGCAGTGTCAAGTTGGAAATTGTCTGGACATGGTTCTGGCCATGAGAAGTGGGATGTCCTCAATTTTTAATAAGAAGTAGCCTTCCAAGGAAAATGATGAACTGCCACCATGAATATGCTTTTTTTTATGCGATAAATGAAAGTAGGTTATCTACCAGTTTGTTTTGTACCATAAATTCATGACTAAAAGAAAATTAGGTTTGGTTAGTCACTCAATTGAAACCATCGCATGACCAATGTTTCCAGACAGTGTGCCATGTGTGTGTGTGTGTGTATATGTATGGGGAAGGGGGGTCACCAATTAGAAAATTGGAGTAAAGGGGGATCAATGAATAAGTTATTTCCCTTGCATTTTGTTAGACTGGTGATTACTAAAAGGACCAAATATTCCAGAAGCAAGCATGAATGCTGCCGGGCAGTATACAAGTCTGTGACTTGAAAATCATCCAAGGTATCCTTAAAATATGCAGGATTTGAGAGTGCAAATAAATCTGGATGATTTGTAACATTTACGGGTTTTAGTGAGGGTGCTTTTTACTATATGACTATAATACTGAACTAGACGCTCAATTTGTGTCCTGCAAGTAAAAATGCTTTGATGCCACAATTATGTCATAATAGAACATTTATTCTCACCACGCTTATTCATTGGAAGATTTTTTTTATCAGGAACCAGCAACAAAAATTGGGAGGGATAAGGGCACGATTGAGAAGATGCAGGCATTGGGTGAGGGAAGTGTAAAGGCAGAAAGTAATGGATAATGTTGACACAAAAATGTCCAAATTTCAAAAAACATGCATGAGTGCAAACTAAGGGACCAATTAGCATAAACTGACATTGCAAATTTAACCCCCTACTAAAACTTTATTTTGGAGAGAAATTAAAGAAAAACAAAAACATTTTCTCTATTCATTCAGGGGAACGCCCAGATTGATAGATAGATAGATACATACATACATACATACACACATATAAATGATAGAACACATGAAAAACCTAAACCCAACAACAGTATCTAAACCTGTGTTGTGGGTAGCAGTGATTAATATATGTGTAACTAGCAATTATGGGTGTGGTTTAATAGATTTAGAATGTTTGGTATGGATAGAATTAGAAATAGAAAGTGAGTGAGAGAAAGACAAAGAATGAGAGAATGAGAGAAAGACAATGAGAGAGAGAGAGAGAGAGTTTGTGAAGAAAAGAAAAAGAAAGAGAGCAGGAGAATAGGTTTTTTTTTCTGCCAATTTTTCTTTTATTGAATAGATTAATTTCAATTATAGTTTAGATAACATACCAGCATTTTCTAAAAGAATTCAGTTTTGATTGTCATCACTACTAACGACAATATTTTTGTTTTGATTATTGCTATTAATGACATCATTCCAAAAATATACCTTTTGAGTGGGAAAGTCCTTAATAGTTTATTATACTATACAACAGAACATGGTTGAGGCTGTAAGATGAAACTATAAAAATTCACCCAATTTGCTATAACAACTGTTTTGTATATGAACGTAGAGAGAGAGAGAGAGAGAGAAAGGGATCAGAGAGAGTGTGAGTATGAGATAAAAATGGTAGTTACAGAGGAATTGACCAGATAAGCAGCAGTCAGGAGCAGGGCAAACAGGAAATATGCTTTATTTCGCTCTTTGACATACACTTGGTACTACACCCAAAATTTTGGCATGTTTTATGAATTTTGTGTCAATATCATTATAGTCGAGTCAATCTCCAAAAAAGTCCTAACCGAGGAGAAATTGTCATAGTAATGTTTCATAGTTTTCATTAGTCCTAATACTCTCCAGCGTTATATATCAAAATCTTACTTCATCAATTTATTGAAAGATACTTTTTCTTCAAAGTCAAAAGTTTCAACTTTATTAGAGTGATGTGGTCGGGTTGTGGGTATAAATATTGGAGGGTCTACATACATCTATCTGACATATTTAGTGTGTTTTCCTATGGGTCGGGGGTTAATCTTTCCAATAAAACACTTTTTCAGAGAAAATTCTAATGTCTTATATCTGTACAATGGGTACTACCACCCAGAAATTCATTTTGGGGACAAATTATCCACTTACAGATTGTGTCAAACAACTCCAATGGGTGTAACTGCATCTAAACTGGGTACAAATTGAAATAAATGAATATGATTAGACCCCCTAACCATCCCCCACATATCACAGTAAACACAATTTTTTTATATAAAAAAACATTTTGTATAGGCATCCATCCTACAATGATGGTACAATTGTTTTGCTGCAGCCTTGAATATGCAGTAAAATCCTTATATCAAACTTGAATCTGCCATTATTGGTCACAAATTATGCTATTCATCTCCTGAGGCAACTCTCCATGAAAGAAACTACTATGACCTACACAAGTTACTAGTGAAGTCGCAATGAACTACTGTTAAAAAGAAATTTTTAAATATTTCTTTGATATCATTGAATAAAAAAAGAATTACTGACCTCATGGATGATAATCGAATTTAAAAGATAAAAAAAAAGTTTGCAGAATGTTCTACAAAAGTAACATCGGCTGGAGGGGCTGATTCCAGGGCCGACCCCAGCAGAGTGTTGAAAAGATCCTAAAACCTAACCTAAAATGGCTAAACAAGGACCTCTTTGATACCTTCTGCCAGGGCTGTTGGCAATAGCAAATATAGAAAGCTCTAGAACACTGACCAACTGCCAGCACAATACTAGAGAAACAACCTTATCCTCTAACACAGGAATTACAGTACTATCTTAATGTATACTTGAGAGGTGTCTCTCTTTGTTTCAGTCACTCTCTCTCTGTTTGTTAATCACACAATAAAAAGTGTCTAAACATAGGTTCAGTCCGAACAAATTTAGATAGTTATTGTAAATTCGACTCCCACTTTAAAGCCAATCCACTCACTTCTGCTTGCATATAAAACGAAAATTTTAGCACTAGTAACTAGAGGGAGGAGTAATTTTTTTACGAAAACTGTATTTGAGCAAGCTCAAAACCTTGAGACATTTTCTAAATCAGTTTTAATTCCTTTCAAATATCTTTTAGAAGTTTTATCCTTTCAGATAAATAATTTCAGTTTTCCTGAGCATCTTGTTGAAGGAGTTCGGCTTGAAAACCGGATTCCTCAAAACAAAAAATTACTGAATTTCATTTATTTTACCCATGTTTTACTTATCCTTCCTTGAACATCAACGAAGAACAAAGAATCTCAAATCACAGGAAAACTGGATGACATCAACAAGAGTTGTGACATCATTATGGAAATCAACAGAAAATCAAAAGAATGGGTCTAGTATGCATCATATGGACAATATTCCTGTTTTCATCCAGATTTTAAGTTTTTACCTTGAGTTTCAATCTATTTGGTATATCAGCATCAAACTGATTTCAACTTTTCTGGTCAAGATTTATTTTAAAAAAAGTTGATTTTTCTCAAAAATTGAAAAAAGTCTAGAAGAAACTAAGGTCAGAATCAGGTAAGATAGTTCTTTCTGCACAGGAAAATATGTTTTTATATTGATTTTGTTGTCTTAGATGAAACAAATATTGACCCTTTTTTCTTTAATCTCCTGTTATTTTCTTTTACAAAAACTAGCTTGGGATGAATTATATAACTCGTGACGGATAGTAGCAAATCCAAGTTTCACAAAAGAATATTCAGGTCTGATGCACGATGGATAACTATACTTGATTTATTACTTTGAGAAGTCCTGCCTTAATGGAGGAGTGTTCCCTTACCCCAGTAGTGACTCATGATGGCTGTTGGGTCTTTCTTTGATCAAATTTGATTGAATTGGCTTGATCAATTATTTTGCTTTTCTCCTAATATTATTATCCAGTAAAACTATTTTGACTGATGGCGTGAAGAAGGAAAATCAAGAAACAATATTCAAAATAATTTTGTGTCTTGATTCAATATATTTTATAACATTTCATTTCCATTTCTTCCATAAAATTAGAGGAAATATTGAATCTTTTGTGAAAATTGAATTAAACCAGAAACATGAAAAAATTTTAAAGAATAAAACTTTAAAAATCTGTTCCAAAACTGAAATTTTGACCAGAAAAATTAAAATCATCAGAAAAAAATGCAGAATAAATTAAAATTCAAGGAAAAAAAATTGAAATTAGAATTAAAACAGGAACATTGTATGACGTGTTTCAATAAATATGAGTAAGATTGAATGAAGGAGGGAAGGAAGCAGAAAAGAGGAAGGAGGGAACAAGGATCTTTACATGTTCTGACTAGGGCTGCCAAAATTTATCTTTAAAAAGTACCAAAGCTTGCATGGAAAGGTACCAAAACACAAAAAAGTATGAAAATTTTAATTCCATGTAAAAACCTGTAAAATATCTTAAACATTCAAAAATCCATTTTGCTTACCTTGTATTTTATTAGCAAGGCCAGTCACGTGATAGATATTGTTGAAAAAAACAAAACATTTCACAATTGCACTGTCTTTAATTCGCATTTCAGACTTCATTTGCACAATAAATTTGCTGATATTCATGAATATTCATCAAATGTAAGAAATGTTAATGTTTTAGAAATGAGCGTTGAACATGAAAGTTTAACCTGGAGACTTTTGAGCCTTCCATACCTGAAAAGATGAAACTTCCAAAATGCATGTGAAATAGATTAAAACTGATTTAGAGAATGTCTCTAGGTATTGAATTTTCTTAAATTTTCTTCAAGAGAGTTAGCTTATAGAATTAACATTATCTTAATTTTGTATGCAAGTAGAAGCGAGTGGATTGGCTCTAAAATGGTGGTCCAATTTACTATGTGCATCCGATGTAGGACTGAACTCTTACTTTTCCTAGTTTTGTGGTTTATGAAAATTACCTTGTTGCATTTAATTTACATTGTAAATAGTCTATCCCTCTAAATCTTTTAAAAAAGTGTTTTCTCAAGGAAACTTTTAAAAATATTCCTCTATGTCAATTTCCGACATTGATTGGGCTGAACTCATGTTCAGATGATTTTACAGACAGACAGATGGACGCAAACATTGAGGGCATCATCATCATCATCAGTCTTTTTTAGTCCACCGTTGGATATAGACATTCCCCAGGATTTACCACGTCTCTCCATCTAGGGCTTTGCGGACCCAACATCATCTGAACTTGTCCAGTTCATTTTGCCATCTTGTATTCTGCTAGCTTCAGTTCTGCATGTGATCTATGGGGATTTATGTAGTGAGTCATGATGTCCATTGGTTGTCTGCTATTCTTGCAACATGACCAGCCCATTGCCATTTTTCTAACAGATTCCATGATGTCTTGGACTACTGTTTTCCCCTAATATTCTGTGCTGTCTTACGATCTCTCCATGTGATGTTGAGCATGATTCTCTCATAAGCACATTGTATGGTTCTCAGTGGGTGGATGAGTCTCTTGGTTAGATTCCATATTACAGCTCCATAGGTGACTATCGAGAGAATGCATCGGTTGTATACTCTCCTTTTAAGGACTAATTGGATTTTATTGTTCTTGATGATTGAGTTTGCTCTACCAAAGGCTTGCCATCCTAGTGTGATTCTTCACTCAAGTCATTCTTCTTTTGAGGAAAATGTAGTGGTCTACTTTGTCCAGCAACACCTTTCAAATATTTAGTAAGATAGTAGTGTAATTTTTCTGTTAAAGAATAGGGCTGTGGACATCAAAGGAGCAAATCACAATACTTTGAAGCCATAGTTTTGTATGATGGGCAGGAAAAAATGGGTCCTTTTGAGTAGCATTTTCTCATTATGAATGGAACCTCTCATTAAAAAACAAATCATAAATTTTGCGTTCCAGAAAAAGAATTTTTTCAGTGTAGTTTGTTTTAACCAAAACACTTGAAAGGTAAAGGTGAAAAATTCCTGGATCCACCCCAAAATGTGAATATATCTTGGATAGCCCATCATGCAATCTGCCACAATATTTGACTGAAAATCTTTGAGAGCATTTTGAGATATTGTGTGATGTACACATAACTACAACTCTGGAAAGGAGACAGTAAAGAATTCCTGGATCCATCCCAGAGTATAAATACTTATTCTTTTGACCATCGTCCACCCCTCCATCAAATTTTATCATAATTCATCGGAGATTTTTGAGATATTGTGTCGTATACAAATAGCTACAAATAGCCACTCTTCAATAATATTTAATGGAAATTCGTTCAGAAATTTTCAAGAAGTGACTGAAAGTAACGGTCCAGTTTTGCATTGCAATTGTATTGTAAATTGAACCCTCACCCCTACTGAAAGATAATATAGCTGGTGAAAACCATTCAGATTTATTGTATTCTCTAAGATAGAGCATTCCAAATGATGCTGAGCAAAAAAGATGTTCCGTACAATTCAGATACCTTTGTTCCATCATTTCACAATGAACGCCTATACTTAGTAATGATGATTATGTCAACAAATGAATGAAATGTTTGTTACATTTACTTGGGTTTTTATTCAATAATGAAAAATTACTTACCGAACAACCTAATACATCTACATAGCATCTGATCATGCAACCAATAAATAATTTGAACAGGAGAATTATCTGGAAATATAGACGATAACCGGATTGTAAACATGGTAATATAAATGGTAAGAATTGAGATGAGATATAGCTTCTCATGTTATAAAAACAGATGCCAAACATAATTCATAAATTTGTTAATGAAATATATCATAGTTTTCATTAATATTTATTTCACACTGGAGAGATCCACTGTGACAAATAGATGCATCACAAATCAATTATTCACCGGATACAATGATGTCATCATGAATAAAAGAAAGCAAATATTTAGACTTCTTACAGGAATGAAATCAAAAAGCAATGAATCAATTTATTTCACTTATTTAACTCATCCAGCATGTGATTACCCTTGATTGAGTATTGAGATGGTCTGATGTTTGGCTCTGGTCCATTTTGCTCATTTATAAATTAGTCTTTAGGTTATTCCAAGCTTTTTACTTTTTTTTTTCTAGAAGCTAAAGATAGGGAGTTGTTTTCTTGTGAGAGAATCCAACAGCATTGGGTCAGTTTGGTTCACCTCTCCAATCCCTCTGCAGTCTGCTAGGACTGAGCTACTATTTCAGGCCATACTGTAGACTCTGATAGTCTATTCCATTTTGAGGTAACTCTGGCAGAAAAGAAATGACCACAGACTCCTGAGTCTCAGTGAACTTTCAGTTTGTAGCTCTGCCCAAGAGTGTGCGTGATAACAGCTGAAACATTTGTTTGTTCAGACATGAAGGACACTAACATTCTGTGTTGATCTCGTGCTGTTGGTTTAGGAATTGGAAAGTTTCAATTATATTCACTGTCTCTTCCGTATTTCAATATAAGTAGTTGTAACAGTTGGAGTCACTCTGTGTAGGATAGGTGATTCGTGCCAGGTACCACCTTTGTTGCTCTTCTCCGCACTCATTCTGTTGCATCCTAATCCTTCTTTGATGCTATATCTATACTATTAATCAAGATGAATTGCTGTTTGAATTCTTTTAAAAAGAAAATATTTTGCTTTGACTTGATTATATCAGATCTATGTATCTAGGCCATTGACCTACACCTTTGAGTAAACAGAATGGATTGGAAATAAGGAAAAGGCTCTTGGTGAGATTCAAATTCACATCCTTTTTGTCATAGGAATAAAATGACTGATAAGCTGTACAGTGCTAGTCACAATTATTGGCACCTAGGAAATTTTTGAATAACCTGTAGAATATCCTTAGAGATGAATGTAAATCTACCAAATATTTATTATCTGAATGTGCAAAGTGATTTTTAAAAAAACATTTTATCGACTTTCACATTGGAATTTCAAAGAAAAAATCGAAAATATGCCCTGGATAGTAATATAGGCACCCTTCTTAAATATTTGATTACACACCTTTTGGCTGTAACTGTTTATGTACAACAGATGAAAAATGCCAACATATACTGTTGAAAAGCTGAAAAAATTTTTTACAACAATATATATATATATATATATATATATATATATATTTCTATCAAGGATTAAATCCATGGTCCATAGACTGTGAAGGATGAATCCATGGTCCATAGACTGTGAAGGATGAATTCACTTACCCTTGGAATTTCTGTGTGAAATGCTTGATACCAAGCTTCATATTCTGGGCTGTAAATTTTAATGTACAACACATACAATAATCCAAGATTGGCTAAAGCTGAGAAAATGTCCTTTGCAAAGATATTTAAAAGAATATATTGCTACCAAAAATTGAATTCGCAATCCTTAGAGATTTGACTAAATAATACAAATATACTTAGATTTTTTGGTAAAATGCCAAGTACTCAACTCTGCATTTCTGGCTGCAACTTTTTAATGCAGACATTGATGATCTATGAAGAATTTTCAAAAACTGACTGTCTGGGGTCTCTTTAGTATACACTGAAAATTTCATTGGGATTTGTCATATGATTCTTGAGTTACAGTGTCACATTCAAAATCCCTGGTATACAATTTTGTAAATGCGATTTTGGCTCTGATTTTGCATGAGCTCTCCTGTAATAACAATGAAAATGGTGAATGTCAAACAGCAGATTTGGAATCAGCACCTTTGAATTATTTCATTTCAGCTGCGTGACAAATTCTACTCTGAAATGTCTTGACCTGCATAGTTTATCCCAAGTAAGAACCGGACTATGAATGTTTTTTCACATTGGATTTTTTCCTCTGCCGATTGATTGCAGCTTCCTCAAAAACTGCTCATCCGCATAACTTCAAACTCAACATTGCTCTTTCCTGCATTCTGCACAATACACAAACCAGAATAAAACTTACTCCAGTGCCCAATTCTCAAGATACATCATTGTCATTAGGGCAGATGGTGGCCATTTTGAACATCAGTATTTTCCCCTCATACAATTTTTGTAGACTTCTCTCAATCAGAACATATTGAGGACATAAAATCTGTTGCTTTTTTTAGTTGCAATTTGCGAGAAGTCAAGTTGCATTTTTATTTGACTATGTATGCAGCACTCTGTGTACAGTAACTTCTCGATCACATATATTTAGCTACATG
Source organism: Thysanoteuthis rhombus (assembly GCA_963457665.1). Classification (NCBI taxonomy): domain Eukaryota; kingdom Metazoa; phylum Mollusca; class Cephalopoda; order Oegopsida; family Thysanoteuthidae; genus Thysanoteuthis; species Thysanoteuthis major. The sequence continues at coordinate 59,286,254 of OY735213.1, read as the reverse complement.
TTTATATGTGTATAAGTATGTAAGTTCATATATAGATAATGTAAAATCCCACATACAGGGATACAAAAATCAAGCATCATAGTTACCGTATTTTTGTTATTATCATACTTCCAGCCGCTAAAAGTACAATTTAATCATCCAAGACAAATCACAATATCTTTTTATAATTACATTGAATATATAGAAGCTTAACCACTGAGAATGTTGAACCCTGTAAAGCTGAACTGGTAGACAGATAAAACTATATGACATATCTCCTGTAACTAAACCCATCCCACTTGACTGATGGATTGCCAACACGACTGATAAAAGTGTCTGAAACAATCCAAATACAACTAACTTGATCTATAACAACCAGCTACATACCCTACTTCCTCTACAGAAGATGAATAGAATAAACAAACAATAATAAAAAACACTTTATTGTGAAAGACAGCAAAAATTACCAACAGACAGATTATCTGGCATGTTATCTGAAGCAATTTCAAAATTACAATAACACCAATGACATAACAAAAAAAATGCAAAATCTAGTATTTAAAAATTGATTTTAAAAGATCTATTACAAATGATAGAAACAAAAATGGAACAATCATAAACAAGAACAGGAAGTATAAATGAAATAAGGCAGAGTTTTCCACCCAGAAAAAAAGACACTCCTCCCAGATAGGGATCCGAATAAATCAAATCATTTCCAAGCCAAAAGAGCAAAAGCATAAATGTGTTTGTGTAGCAAATCTATAAACACACACACACATTTATATATATATATATATATATATATATATATATATATATATATATATTTGTATAATAATAATAATTAATAATTGTGTCATCCACAGACAGCTGTTTTGTTGTATTGCAACTCTTCACTTTGGCTATAGACAATCAAGTATCCCTTCCAGTACTGCTAGGTAGGATCAAAACTTAAGCTTCTGACCAAGAAGCAGATTCTCTACCCCTGCCCTCTGCAGATCTGGACAGTCAGTGGAACCAAATACGGCAATATGTTTACTTACTCATAATTCCCTATCCACCGGAGTGCTCCATTCCATATTTGTATATGTATGTTGTTTTTGTATTTGTAAAATCAATGAATGGTGTAAAAGAACAAATCAAACTGGATTCATTTTGTGCAAAAGTGGTAATATCAGGTTGTTGATATCAGAATTTGAGACAAATGTCTGATTCCGTTACAGGAACAAACTGCACATCAAAGTCAATAATTAACTCTCTATTACATGTATAAATGAAGAAAAATGTTATTGCTAATATCTTCTAATTAAGGCAAGAAACATAACACAATTCAATGGGATTTGTTATGTTATCTTCACATAATTTTGATTAATAGCAATCATATTCAGAATAGATTCTATCCTCCATGTATGTTCATAAATAAGGTTTTGTATTTGCACATGTAATTAGGATTGTATTTCCCTGTTTTCTTGAAAGGAGCTTCAATTACCAGCAGAAAACAACATAAATATTGAACTTTGACAATAGGTTCCCAAAATCCAGAAGATGCTTATTTTATCTGCTGAAGATCCCTAATGTTTTCCTTGATAATGATTAATTAACACTAACCACAACAGACCATCTTAATCACTGTTGCTGGGTTTAGGTTATTCAAGTGTTCTGAAATTCTAAGCATGTATTAGTCCAAAAAAAGAAGGGTATACAGCCAATGCATCCTTCCAATAGTCACCTATGGAGCTAAAACATGGAATCAAACCAAAAGATTGACCCGCAAACTGAAAAGCATGTTTCTATCTTGCGTTTGCTTATTTTTTGAAAATTCAGACTTTTCTTAATGATCTCAGCTCAACAAAAGGCAAGAGAAATAACTTGTTCATTGATCACCCTTTTTTCCAACTTTAAAATTGATCACCCCTGCCACAGAAAATAATTCCAACCATCCATCAAGCATTGTAAGAGGAGTGAAATGAACAGTACATCATGTCCTGCTGAAGGGGGTTCCGGTGAAGTTCCAATGGGCCTAGCAAGCTGGAAGTGGATTATGATATATCACTTGTGTAAAAGAAAGGAAAATAGAAATGGACAGACAAAATGATGCAACTGCTGTTTCCACTTCCCCACGACACCTAAAGAACAAGTCAAAGATTAAACCAAAAAAATTCACGAAAAGCGTCACAATACATTGACTTGTTTTCTTTAAAAAAAAAATATATCTCTCATTTTCAATTGTTCAAAATATGTATTGCCTATAATTCTTAACCATAAAAATAACTGTTGGATAAGATCCTTTTCTGTGCTTTATAAGTTTCTTATACAAAATTTATAGATCCTAACTATCTTTCGTAATAGGTAATTTTAAATGATTTTTCTCAAAAAATATTTCATTCCTGTTTGTTTTCTTCCCAGGAATGATGCATCAAAGGGATTTCAGGAAGTACAATTATTTGAAACTCAAGAACGGGGGTTGGCAAGAGGTGAGTCATGGCCCATCGGGCGAATAGTGGGTCATTGAGATGTCCTCTGGAAGCCTCAGATCTTTTCCCCCCAAAATTTCAAATTCTATATATTTGTGGGCCATTGACGAGTTGATAGTTTTTCTATCAAGATTTGTTTCATTATTGATTATGTGAGCATTACATTGTGTATTTTGATAACCTTAGGTATATCCATAGACTTTTGACAAATCACAACATGTATTGATACACCCAGATTTCTGAACCATCAATTAACTGCTAGTAAACTTACTGTGTATAAATAAATGAACTTTGCACAGATTTTTATATCAATTTTTATACATACAGAGTAAATATTTGAAATTTATAAGCCTCAAGGGGCAACTTTTTCTATATAAGATATATTATATACATGTTGGCCATGGGCAAAACTAGAAAAATCAAAAGTTGGCCATTAGAAAAAGAAGTTGCTGATCCCTGCTGAAGAGTGTGGCAGAGACTTAATGAGCATGATAACCTTCATAGGAATAGAGCATTCTGGTGGATAGGGAATTTATGTGTGAGTAAATATATCACTTAAATTCAACCTTATTGACCATCCAGTTCCGTGGAGCAGAGGTAGGATATTGGCCTCCGGGTCTGGAGTGAAGGTTTCAAACCTACCTTGTGTTACTGGATGGGATAATGGATACTCTATAGCCATACTAGAGATGTAACAAAACAGCTGTGTGGATGACACACACACACACACATATATATATATGTGCATCCCTGTTATTAAAGCTGCAATTCCTAGAGAAGAAACTTTTTATTTCCTTCTTTTTTTTACTAGTTATCCTTGTTTTCTTGCAATTGAACATTGGTCCCTTGATAGTGAATACAAAAAATGCTCATATGTCTCTGACCGACTGCTTTAAGCTGTCCTTTAAACCAAATCCAAGTCAAAAAGCATCAGACATCACTAAAAAGAATCACAGTATAGTATAGACTACGGCAAGTTACAATTGAATTCCATCAAAAATGACATCACTATTTTTTAGAGACTGTGTATGAATTTGAAGTGCCTGAAGAGATTAATAGATATTACATAGGCATTTTAGTTATGAAAAAATTGTCCTTATTTCATCATGAGAAGTATAATTTGAATAAATTGGAATCATCAACGAATCTATTCTTCCTGCGACATATGGAATGAATTTTTTTTCAAATCACAAGAAAACTTTTATTCATTTAAATTAAAAAAAACTTAATTAAATAACTTGATTAGTACAAATTCAGTTGAAATATTCATACAACAGTGTTATTCTTTAGACTAATGTTTTTTGACTTAATGCAATTTTAAATGACAATAGTCCACACTATTCCATTGTCCTTTTGACTAAAGCTATTTCACTTGATGCCTCTCGATTGGTCAAGCTTCTCACCATTTTCAAGATCCATATATTCTTTATAATGGTCAAGACCACAGTAATTGAGGGCAAAATATAATGAGAGGAGCTGGTTATTATAAAAATCAGATTCAAAATTTCATCTTTCTGGAGCTTATGCATTAAACTAACAAGTTATAAAAATTGTAAAAATCATTCCATGACGTGCAAGATGGAGGGAGTTGTGAACAAGAATCTGTTTGTTAGCAAGCAATCAAAAACAGTAAATTGAAAATATTTTCCTCCATGTGTACAGGACATGTGAAATCCAAACATATAGAGTGGAAAGATTGTAAAAAGGAATATTGAATAAAGAAAAGACTGGTCCGGTTAGTCACTCTATAGAAATTATCATGTGACCAATGTTTTTTTGTCAGTATGCCTTGTTGGAGATTACCAATTAAAAAAAATGGAAGGGCTGATTGATGAATAAGTTACTTCTCTTGCCTTTTCTTCAGCCATGGTCACTAAAACAGTCTGAATTTCCAAAAGCAAGCACAGGTGTAAGCTATGAGATCAATTCAGCATAGAATTACATTGCAAATTACTCTAAAAACATATTAGGGTAGATTAACAACGACAAATTTTTTTTTCCAGACATAATAAGGAGTAAATGCTAAAATTAACACCTCCTACCTCTATTGGTACGGCCTGTACATGTGATACATACATAGTCAGCCAGCCAGCCAGCCAGCTGCACCAACTCAAACACTGAGGGAAATGTATGTTGAGAGTTATGGTTGACGTTTCTATTAAAAGGAAATTGAAAAGAGTCACTCATCACTAGGGTTACAGAAAGATCCCACAGTATTAGTTCACTGGAATTTTTGTTAGATGAAGGAACGATTTATTCAACCTTTGTAATAAAGGACTGTCTAGAGGTATAGCCAATTAGGTCGTGTAAAAAAGTATCCCGAGCTTCCAATGGAAGGGGGCCCCCCCCAAAATCTTATACTTCACCTACTACATTTTTACTGACAAATCACACCAAATGTTGGAAAGAGCCCTCAAAGAATCAAGCTCCCTAAATACACCTAAATCTATGGCCTCTAAGCCTGGCAATTCTTTTGCCAGGACATTCTATGTTAAATGTATAATTGTCATTAGGCCACAATTTCTCATGGTAACAAAAAAAATGAGAGAAAGTGATTAAATTATTTATTACTCTGCTTCTTGGTTTTTAAGGAAAATGAATATTAGGAGAAGACTGAAATTATGGAGAAAAGATAACCAATAACAAAAGTGATAAAAACAAGAAAAAACATGATTGAATATGATCTTATTCTGAAGTGGCGCCTGCAAAACGTTCTCTCCAATCAGAATTCTTTATTTACATCTTGTTTATTAAAGTTACTTCAAAATTATTTTTCTTTTCTTTTGGTTTAATTTATTTGCTTCCAAAGGATCTGGCACCATCGCTTCTGAAGATGGCCATTATTCTTGTCTTATTTCAAAGGCCATATTTTCTGATGATTGGATAAATTCTCTGCAAACATGAATGGCAGTAAGAATTTGTATCAATCATGTCATATTTAATCATTAGCTCACGTCTTTCTTAGTTAGTTTTGCATCGCACAAGGAGGATGGGGAATGAGAAGTCTTTTAAAGTTTGTCAAAGAAAAATTCATCAGAAATGGATGGAATGGAAATGGCAGAAGCAAATAGCTTTCCTTCTCTTGGCGTATTTCGTGATCCGATTTATGTTTAATTGCCTGGAAGGTTATTATTCCTGGTATTGTACGTCTCAGAACTTATCTGATTAATATGACCAATTTTAAAACCTTCGACTCGTTCAACTTAGAGTTCTCTCATTTCTCTGCTAATCAAATATTGTATAATAAGAGTTGTATATGTCACAGTTATAGTGTTGGTAGCAGCCTTCCCTCTCCCTTCCTACCTACTTATTAAACCACAAAACTTTTGTTTCTCCATCACCTCTTTCAGCTTATGTAACACAATAGGAGACAACCTGATTGTGGACATCAGCTGAATGACATTTAATTTTATCTTCTTCCTTGTTAGTGCTTCGTGCACAAATCAGGTTCTTATCGACTGTCTTAACGATTCCTCTATTTCATTACTTATCTTCAAACCTCCGTTTCATTTTCAGTGTATTTGAAGGTTTTCGCTAATTCCCAGATCCAAAAGTTCTTAAGTAGAAGCTGTAAAAGTTGAATATATCTGAGGCTGATGCTTTGACCACAAAGCCTGAACAGCACTCAAAACTTGCACATTCAAAACAAATTACCATTTAGATGTATAGGAAATGCATAGAGAACATTATTGGTCTTTTTATAAGATTTTAATTATGAGCGATTCTATTTTAGATATTAAATAAATATTTCGTCATCGTTAGAAACCATCAAACAAAATTGTCAATTTGGGTTTCTTGAGTTTTTAAGTTGGTCTGTCCGGCTGGCTTACAATGTATGTATCATACATGCATGCTACACCAATGGAGTTGAAGAAGGTTCCATTCTTATAGAGCTGAAACATAGAACCTAACCAAGAGACTGACCTGCAAACTGAGAACCATGCCATGTGTGCAAGAAAAAATATTGTTCAACCTCACATGGAAAGAGCACCAGACTGCACAGTATATTAGGGGGGGATACAGGTGTCCAAAACATCATAGACACCATTAAGAAACTCAAATAGCAATGGGCTGGTCATGCTGCAAGAATGACAGACAACTGCTGGACATCACGTCTCACAATGTAGATCCCCAGATGCGGAACTGAAGCTGTCAGAATATGAGATGGTGAGACTAACTGACCAGGTTCAGATAATATTGGCTGCACAACATCCATGATAGAGAGTTGTGGCAAATCCTGGGGAAGGTCTGAGTCCAATGACAGAGGATAAAATACTGATAATAATGATGATGATGATGTTAAGTAAATATTTTTTCCCCACCTAAATAGGGTTTTAGTAGGGTGGTCAATTTACAATCTAAGTATATGCTAAATTGATCCCTTAGTTTGTGTCAAGCTGCATTTGCACTTGTTTTTTGAAAATTCAAACTTTTCAATATCCAACAAAAGGTGAGAGAGGTACTTCATTCATTAATCAGCCCTTTATCCATTTTTAATTGATCACCCCCAACATAGTGTGTTGCCAAAATATGTTGGTCATGTGACAGTTTCTATAGATTTACCATACAGATCTGTTTTTTATGGTTTCTCCCTACAGTTTTGTCTGTTTCATTCATTCTCTTTCTTTGTTGGAACTTTATCCTGTGTCAAGTTTGTCATTGATTCTTTATACTTATCATGTTATGAAATGTCTTGGATCTTTTTGTTTGGATTATGTCCCCTTTGTTAGCCTTATTGGGATGGAAGTCCCCCCCAAACTGCTGTATTTTGTGTGGATAGAGCAGGCGCTACAGAGTGGGCCATATTGATTTTTTAGTATTCAACGGGAGTACATGTTAGAAGCAGAAAGTGCGTTTATTAGAATTAGTTGAATTGGCAGTTAGCCCGTAGATGATTTAATGAGAAATAGAAACTGTAATCCTGTCTGATGATTGCTAAAAGTGATGTTTGTCCCGTTAAGGAGAATTGGATCTATCAATTTGATATCCTTGATATCCTCTCTAGTGTGAGAAAAGGAGAAAAACCGTTACAACAATCTGACAATAATTCACCAAATGCCCGTTTGTATGCAACTGGGTAACTCAGGATTTGCACAATGTATTCCCATGAAACTTTATGCATATTAATGGGACCACCAGGCTTGCTACAAGCAAGTTGGTTTTTGAAAATCTACCCCACCCATCCATATAATAGTATGGGATCTGAAATTGCCCTCAGCCTGATGATGATGATGATGATGATGATGATGATTATTATTATTATTATTATCATTATTATTATTATTATTATTATTATTATTTCGGAATCTCACACCAGTTGCCTGGTGGTAACCGCTGGACTTTGAGTGACAGCAAGTCTCCTCAAGTCTCCAGCCCTCCTCTCCTAGTACTCATAGGTCGCAGTAATTCTATGATTTACAGTTTCACACCGGTTGCCCAGTGGTTATCGCTGAAGGCTGAGTGACAATAAGTCTCCTCAGGTCCTCAGCTAACGTCTCCTCCCTCTTTCGCATATCATGACAGAGCTACTATTCGTTGCAGTACTTATATCTCTAGCACCTTCCTCAGTATCCGTGCAGTTCCAAGTAGCGCTGTGGTCTGTACGGTCTCTATCCTCCCCCTAATCCCGATCTCCTCCAGTCTCTCCCTCAGCGTTTTGGGGACAGTTCCTAGTGCTCCCACTATGACCGGTACTACCCTGGTTTTCATGTTCCACATTTTCCTTAACTCCCTTGCTAGGTCCTGGTATTTTTCCCTTTTTTCACCCTCCTTCTTTTTTACTCTATGGTCTGCAGGCACAGCAACGTCTACTATTTGGCAGGCCTTCCTTTTTTTGTCTACTATTACTAAGTCCGGCCTTCTTGCCTGGATGAGGTGGTCAGTTTGGATGTCAAAGTCCCAGAGTAGTTTGTGGTTGTCATTCTCCAAAACTGCCTCTGGCTTGTGCTGATACCACTTTTCCACATGGTTGAATCCCATTTGTTTACTTAGTTCCCAGTGTATCATAGTTGCTACTCTATCGTGTCTATGCTTATACTCCTTCTGGGCGAGTTGGCTACATTCACTAGTTATGTGGTTTACTGTCTCATCTCTTTCACCGCACATGCGGCATTTGCTGTTTGTCTGTGTTCTGTCGATTTTTGCTTTTATGTAGTTTGTCCTTATGCTTTTGTTTTGGGCTGCCATGATGAGCGATTCTGTTTCTCTCTTAAGGTTCCCCTTTCGTAACCACGTCCATGATTTCTCGTCTGCTATATCTTTTATCTGTCTTTTAAACTCGTCGTACAATTTTTTCCCTTCCCACTTTTCTTTTCTAGTTTGCTGTACTGTTCCATTGTTTTCTACTTTATTGTTTGTTGCACTATCCCTCGCGCTCTTTATGATTTCTTCACTATTTGTTTGTACATATCTATCTAGGACTACTTTAGCTCTCTGGACACAATCTTCTATGCTGATGAGCCCCCTACCACCTTCTTTTCTCTTAACGTATAGCCTATCTGTATCATCCCTAGGGTGTAATGCTTTATGCATTGTCATAAGTTTCCTTGTTCGCCTATCCATTGATTGGAGCTCTTCCTTTGTCCATCCTAGGAATGGTCCTGTATACCTAACTACTGACACAGCCCAGGTGTTCATTCCTTTTATTAGATTTCTGCTATTTAATTTGGTTTCTAATATTTTCCTTATCCTTCTCAGGTATTCTCTCTTAATTTTCTCCTTCATCTCTTCCCGTTTTATCGTGTCACATTCAAGGACACCTAGGTACTTGTATCGGTCTTGTGCAGTCAATGCCCTAATCTTGTTGTTGTCCGGAAGTTCAATTCCCTCAGTCATTGAAAGCCTTCCTTTGTGCATCACCATGATTGCGCATTTTTCAATCCCAAACTCCATTCCTATGTCCTCACTATATTCCCTCACTTCGTTGAACAGAGTCTCAAGCTCTCCCCTGTTTTTTGCAAACAATTTAATATCGTCCATGTACATTAAGTGGTTGACCTTTCCTTTTGTTTTAGAGAAGTGGTATCCTTTGCTGTTTTTCAGGATTCTGTTAAGCGGTATCATTGTTAGAACAAATAATAGTGGGGACAACGAGTCTCCTTGGAAGATTCCCCTTTTTATCCCTACCTCGGCTAGTTTGTCCCCTGCGGCTGTCAAATCTACTTTCCAGTCTTTCATTGAATTACCAATGAATTTAACCACCGGTTCACTAATTTTGAACATTCTAAGGCATTCGAGTATCCAGCTATGTGGAATCATATCGTATGCCTTTTTGTAATCTATCCATCCCATTGCGATATTCTTTCTCCTTTTCCTTACTTCTTTTAAGATCATCTGGTCTATGTAGAGTAAATCGTTTGCCCCTTTGGTTCCTATCCTACACCCTTTCTGTTCTTCTGGTAGTAGCCCCCTTCTATCCATTGATATGTATATTCTCTCTGCTATTTGCCCGGTCAGGATTTTCCACATAAGTGGTAGGCAAGTGATTGGTCTATAGTTGCTTGCTATGTTCCCCTTCCCTGGGTCTTTTTGGATGAGGGTGGTTCTGCCTTTAGTCATCCATTCTGGTGCTTTGCCGTCATTTAGACAATTTTGGAGTAGGTGGGTGAGTCTGCCGTGTAACATGGTGAACTTTTTGAACCAATACCCATGGATCCCGTCGGGACCCGGTGCTTTCCAGTTGGCTACTTTCCTAAGAGTATGTTTCAATGTGGTTTCATTCAGTACTATTGGTTCTCCCTTGTCTATATCTTCTAGTTCTTTTCTCATGTTTCCTAACCATTGCGGTGTTACATTGTGTCTTTTTGGGTGCCCCCATATGCTATTCCAATAGTTCTTGGCCTCTGTGGCATCTGGTTTTATGTCCTGCCTTCTTTCCCCATTTAAATCTTGGTAAAACTTTTTCTCATTGTTTTGGAATGTGCGGTTTTGTGTGTATTGGGCCGTTCTTAGTCTGTATCTTTTTAGTCTTGCCTCTTTAGCTAGTCTTTTCTGGTGTAACTCTTCGACTACAGTTGCGATGCCTTTTTGCGCTACCTTATATTTGTTATAAAGTCTTACTCGTGGTCTGTCTGTGTGTGGTGTATTTCTAAGCAGTACTTCGTCTCTCTGTAGTTGGGAGATCTGCCTTTGTAACCTTCTCTCCCAGTTGGGTTTCCCTTCCCTATTATTGCTCAGGTTCCTATCTTGTGTTGTGAAGCTTTGTGCTACCATTTTCGCCCCTGCATAAATTAGGTTGTTGAGTTCTAGGAGGGTGTCTGTTTCTATGTGCTGTAAGAGGCAGTTGACCTGTTCGGTCACTTCTCCGACTTTTTTTCTGTCTTTGTCTCTTAGGGAGGGGAGTGTTGTTTTCTCTCCTCGCATGATCTCTTTCAAAGCCTGTATTTTGGTTTTCTCTTCTTCCGTCGGTGCCTCGTCATCACCCTCTGGTGCGTAGCTTACTGTGGGGGTCTCATGGGGGATTATTCTAGTTTTGTTATTGGTACTAGTTGTGCTGGGGGGGCATTCTTCAGATGTGTCACCTGAGTCTCTCTCTACATTAATGCGAATCTCTAGTAGTTCAGTCTCAGACAACCATTTCTTCTTTTGAATTTGCTTTACTTGGTCAGCAAGGCGTTGGTTCGATACTTCCACAGCAGATTTTTCCCTCCATATTTGGAGCATACGCTCTCTATAAGATCGCACTGAAGGCTTGCTTTTATAGTAACAGTACATAACTAGTCTATTCTCTTCCCTTGTCCATCTCTTTCTCTTGTTCTTTATAGCAGTCGCCCCATGAGGACTGCGCTTTCCCTGGATGTCGTTAGTGGTTATTATTCTACTACACCCCCTTCCAGAACTTGCTTCCCTCCAAAGATATCTAGAATTTTGGTGATCTTTTAGCACAAATACTACTCGTTATTCATAATGATTCTCTCATATTATTGAATGCAATGGCATGAGACCACATTTACTAACAATTCTATTCATCTTCAGTGTTCAATTTTTCGGTTCTAACTTTGAATAATGTGAAAAAAATAAGGAAAATGTTTCTATCTAAAATTGTCACATCTTTATCCCTAGAAAATATAAAAGAAACACCAGAAGAATTGAAGAAGCATGATATTGGCGTATCAGCTGGGGCTGATCAAAAGTTGACCCTTTCAAAAATAAATGTGGCTCTTTGAATGACAGTAGAAGTTTGTTATTTGATCACCCTATTAGATTTTGTTACTCATTTTATCACTTCTACAACAGTTTTTGTCCCCAGCAGAAAAAATATACTGGGGATTATCATTCACCATTGGCGTCTCTTGTCATTGTCATTGTTGTTTCTTTTTTTCTCTATTTAGTGACTGTTATTTCTTAATGTATTTTATAAATGGGCTTGTGGCAAGATTCTAACAGGGGGACGTTGGGTTTGGGCCAATCTGATAGATTGTTTGGATTTGATAAACAGGAATGTTTTTATTTACAATTTGGAAAATTTCTCCAACCTTGAATGATTTTGCCAAAATTTGGCAACAATGTTGACAAAACCTCAGGAATTTAATAAGTTGCAAGTGATGGTCAATCAAATAGTTTGTTAACATTCTTTATGTGTGATTAACGAGACGTCAACATGCAGAAAAAAGCTGAGCTTTGAAACTGCGGAACTGATTAGGATGAAATTTGTTATACAGGTTCTTGGGGAAACTAATTACTGAAATACATAACGGTTTTGAGAATTTGATGGTTTTAATAAAAATAAATCAGATATCTTGGAGAAAGCAGTCCTAATAAACAATTACCACCCTCTCTCCCTCTTTCCCCCTCTCTCTCTACTCCAACTCTCTCTACTCTGCTGTGGACCTCTATACTTTCAAAATTTTTATAGAATTCATGAGAAGTTGATTTTTCCTGGGGCTCTGAAATCCAGATAAGAGTTGTTCAACATGTTTTTCACTAATAGGTCTTCAATTAACATTTCTATGCATTTTCCTGAATCAAGCAAGAATTAGCATTTTAAGGGAAATTATGAATCACCTCCACCCACATATGCTGGTTTTTACCTCACAAATCAAGCAATAGTGGTGGTAAAATTAAATCACCTTGATAAAAATACTACCAGTATGGTTTGAACCATATATCCATGATTTAGAAAGCCAAAAAAAAACCAGGTTTGAATAGTCACTAACTAGGAACGGTCACATGACTAACATCTTTACATCTAAATTGGGAAAAAGAGTGATCAATGAATAAATTACTTCCCTTGCTTATTGTTGGGTTGTGATCATGAAAAATCCAAATTTGAAAAGACAAAAAAACAAGCATGAACATTGCCGGACAAAAACTACGAGACCAATTTAGCATAAACTTACATTAAAAACTTTTTTTCAAAAAGCAGAATAATCATTTTCCCTACCCATTGAGGGAAGTGGGTGTACAAGATTTTAAGTTTCAACTATGAACATTTGGAGTTCTGCAAAGTCCAGGTGCACAGATATGTATATACATATCAGAACACATGGATAGCCTTAACCCAGTAACAGTATTTGAACTGGTCTGTTTTGAGTAATGATTATTATTAACAATAACAAAATTACATGCATAACAAATATGGTGTATATGAAAAAGTGCGTTTTCTCACCCTCAATGAGACCAACGTCTCTTGGCAGTATACCATGTTTGGTATGATCATTTAGAAAATCAGAAAAAGTGTTGAAGAATTTAATTCTCTTGTTTTTTGTTGGTCGGTGAACACCAAGAAATCCTAATTTTCAAAAAACAAGTGTCAACACTGCTGGACCATTTTAGCATAAACTGACGCTGTAAATTGGACCACCCCCCACTGAAAACTTATTTTGGTGTGAAATTTAAAAAAAACAACTTTTCCTTTCTTCATTGGAGGGGCATATCTGTTCAGGAGTCCAAGTTTTGGTCTGGATGAAGTCTGTGTACATAAATACATAGATACAAAAAATGTGAGATCATATGAATAATCTAAACTCGACAACATTGTTTAAACCAGTCCATTGTGGGTAGCAGCAATTTATAAACTATTAAATGAATATCAAAATAGAATTTCAATCCCAAACTGTTGGACTCATATAGTTTATCATTAATATAAAAACTATTTCTTAATTTCTAAAAATTATTTCAGACTACTTTGGAGTCTGATAATGTAGATATACTAAGTAGATATATTAATGTATTACTGATGTATTATTATGGATTTTTCCAAAAATAAGTCTAAGTGAGTGGAATTTGAAACCCCAGAACTAGGAATTGGGCCAATTGATAAATTGTGGGTACGACAAGCAAATATTCTTGAGCAAATAGATTTAAGCTTTTTTGTCATTGTCTTGTATATACTATGCTGTCTACAGCAATCTATCTCACTCTTAGTATATATATGTATAATCTTAATATTTTGCTTCCAGATTTATTCATCTGAGAAATAGAAGACAAAAAAAAAGCATGAAATAAAAGTAAGGTTGGCCTTCACATGAACTTCAGCAAAACAAAGGTCATATGCAACTATCACGTCGGGAATAAATACACAATGATCAAAATTGGAAACGCAGAACTGGAGAATATAGACCAATGCCTCTACCTAGGACAATGAATCTCCATAAAATCCTCAGAAAAGAAAACATTGAGTAAAGAATCACTCTAGGATGACAAGCCTTTGGAAGGGCAAGCACAAATTCCAAGAAAAAGAGTCTTTTTAGTCCTAAGAAGAAGAGTATACAACCAATGCATCCCCCCAATAGTCACCAATGGAGCAGAAACATGAAACCTGACCGAAAGATTGACCGTCAAACTGTGAAGCATGCAATGTGCACATGAAAGAATCATGCTCAACATCACATGGTAAGATCACAAGACAGCATAGTATGTCAAAGGAAAGACCGGAGTCTGAGACATCATAGAATCCATTAGAGAACTCAAATGGCAATGAACTGGTCATGTTGTAAGAATGTCAGACAACCAATTGACATCACGACTCACAACATGGATCCCCAGAGTAACAGAATACAGGATAAAGAGATGAAATTGACAAGCGCAGAAAGTATTGGCATTCTATGATGCTCGTGATAGAAAGGTCTGGTGAATCCTGGGTAATATCTATTTCCAACAATGGAGGAGGAGGAGGAGGAGGAGGAGGAGGAGGAGGAGGATGATGATGATGATGATGATGATGATGATGATGATGATGATGATGATGATGATGATGGTGGTGATGATGGTGGTGGTGGTGGTGGTGGTGGTGGTGGTGGTGGTGGTGGTGATGATGATGATGATGATGGTGGTGGTGGTGGTGGTGGTGATGATGATGATGATGAAGTGTTTTGTATGAGGATTTTATTTTCAGGATAGCAATTCTGATTTCATTGAAGCATGATGTATGAAGTCACTGGGCATGCAAAGTCACTTTTCTAGGATGGTGAGGGTATTGGGTAGGTGGGTGGTTACAAAAAGAAATATGTAGATGATTGTTATCAGGTAAAAGGCTACGAAATGCTTAAGCAGTGATTTATCCTAAACTCTGACTATGGAGTGTTAAAGCTGCAATTCATCCTAATCTGTCACTGTTCACCTCTTGATCTCCCACCCCTGTAAGATTTAAGCTTTAAAACCAACTTGCCCTGAGATGATCTGTCCCGAGCCAAACACATCGGTAAAACTGTATTTAATTTTAAATAAAGAATTTCTTCTCAGACAGAGTAGTTGACAGTTGGAACAGTATGCCGGAGGACACTGTGAGAGTGGCCCACTGTGTAACAGTACAACTGGTGTTACTAAATGATTATACATTGAGAAGGCCTAATCCAGGGAAAGGGATGGATAAATGACCTGTTTTCCATCCCAGTGGATGCCTAAGGCTATGGATATAACTGAATTTATTTATTCATAGTATAAAGTTCACTGGTTTCTGAAAGGTAAAATATGATGTCTTTCTCTCGAGATGTCAAACACTTGTAGAAAAATTATTTATAAAGTTCTTAAAGTTTTTTTAGCTTTTGCTTTAAAAAAAAAATCAACAAAATCTTTATGTGCGATGATTCATGGAGTGATAAATAGTTTTATATTCAATTATATCATTTTATAAGAGTCATTTTTAAAAGACCAAAGTTTCTGATTGAATTATCAAAGTATTTCAAAGCTAACAAAAAAAATTTTTCACTTTAGAAAATATTGTTGCAAGTGTGTTTGAATGTAATTAAATTGAATAACATGTTTTTCTTGTGAAAGATCTCACGTTCTTTCACAGAAACTGAACAAATTTTCAGAGGATTGTGCCTTGGGAGATTTTTTTTTCAAATAACCATCACTACATGACCAGCTCCTGAGTGCAACAGCCCCACCTCTATCTTTATCACCTTCTTATATTCAAAATTAAAAAAAATAACATTTCAATGTACAATCTAAAAAATGAATGTTAATAGTTGCTGATATACTGTAGCTAAATCAGACAAAAGAAATGAAGTAGGACATTTTTTTCCAAGTATGAAAGAATCACAATTATTTGAAAGTGATATTCTTCTCTTTTTAAACTTGAGAAGAAAAAATAGCTTATTTTTTCTAATTTTTCACTTTGGACTTTCTATGAGTTCCAAGGTGGATTTTTATTTTCTATAGAAGTTAACTTTAGTAATCAACTCATATAGAATTGCACTTTTTCTAATTCAAGATACACAATTCAATTCAATGAATCTGAACTTTTGAAGCATATTTTTGGATTACAAAAAAATGTTTTGGATTACAAAATAAATAGAATAGTATGACTGGTATGCACACGTACATATGTTTGGGTATGTATGGTTGTATATGTAAGAATACAAATTCGTATAAATATTGTGATTATAAACATATGCATTCATTGCATAGAAAAAGCATATTACCATCTATATATCCGTATATATATATGTTTATATCCATACACAAAAAACACTCATATATAAACTGACTTCAGATGCATTATTGCGTACACATTTGTTTGTGTGTATGTATTTACATATATTGCTAAAGAGAATATTCATAGAAGACTATCAATAATAAATCCAAACCTTAATGATGAAAAAGCATGTATTCAACACGATGAATATTTATTTTTACACATAACCCCATCCCTTGTCAATGCATGTTATCAAGTGGTAAACATTAATGACATAAATCAAACATTATATAGAGATAATTTCAGATCAAAATTTAGCTAATGGCTACATGTTGAGCTATGAACTTATTGATCCATCTTCTTATAAGTGTATTTTGATGGAATGCAAATATTTTAGAGCCAGGTAACTGACTGAAATATTTTGATTTACCTTGTCCTAGAATAATGTGGTTAATTTGTTCCAATATTTTGTTCCATTCAAAACCACACTGTTCAGGTCTCTTCTATAATTTTTTTTTCACCCAATACTCAGTGACATTATTTCACGCAGCAATACCTTAACAAACCCACACTAATCAAAACCGCACTATTCAAGGTATGGGTGTACGTATAGGTGTCCTACAAAAATGTATGAAGATATTTTCCAGTCCGTTGAAATATCTATATACATGTTGATTTCAACTAAGTATTCCTTGTTCTTCACTCAATTTTCTGTATACTTTGGGTATTTGATATGGCATTTTGAGATCACTGTAAAAATAATTTCATTGCTACTTTTAACCATTTCATATTTTAGCAAAATACCATTTACTATAAGCTTGTACACATATGTATATATATGTATATATATATATATATATATATATATATGAGTGGCTGAGTCAAGAATCAAACCTATGACCAATAAAGTAGACACCTTTATGTGATATCACTCTTAACCATCGTGCTAAACTGCCTGCTAGAAAGGTAAGGGCCCAAATAACTGCTTTATCCCCACTCTTTTCATCTTGTTTATTCCCTATCTATGTCTGCATAGATCTTTCTTATACAGACAATTATATTATTAAGAAAATGACTATATAATCCAACAGAATATTTATGAATGCATTACATTTTTTGAAAATGTAATGCACACACGTGCAAGTTATGCAAAGAAAAATTTCTTATCCCTTCTGATGAGAGCTTCCATATTTATGCAGGAAAACTTGATGCCAAAAAATCTTTTTGATTTCTCACCTGTTTGAAATGGATGGATTGATCTATCCCCTACTTTCCAACATAGAAAATTCCTGGAAGTAAAATATGTATTGTACAGATGTCAGAGAACTCACTAACCCCGAAATGTCTGGGGCTGTTTTGACCTCATTGCTGCTTATTACTTTGCAGAAAGGACAATCCAACATTCAGGGAGCTTTACTGATATTTCAAAATGACACATAGCTGGCCAGCCAGCCTGACTAACAGAAAAACATTAAAAACTTATTTTGGAAGTTTTTGTGACAGTTTTAGTTGACAGTTTCTAATAGGCTTCAATAACACCTTTGCCTTGTTCAAATGTATATGAGGAAATTCTGCCAAGCCCAGCTCCGCCTCTACAGTCCCAACATGCACCTAAAGGAGGCTGTGTAGGGCACAGGTCAAAATAAGTAAAAAAAACAACCACCAAGATATTGACAAATAAGTGTATTTCATCAAGATGTCCAGTATTTGTGGTGAATTAACGTAAACAGCCTCAACCAAATTCCAAACTCAGCTTGGCAATACTATTTTCTGCCCTGAAAAGTGTACATACTCATTCACGCATGCATATATATACAAAGATGAATCAATAAGTCCATAACCTGACTCATTAGCTGAATTTTTATCTGAAATTATCATTGTATAATGTCCAAGCAAAGTGATCAATATTCACAATTGTGTTAAATCCCATGACAAGGAAGGAGATTATGTTAGAAAATAGGTATTCATTGTATAAAATAAATGCTCTTTTCATCATTGGGCTAAAGATTTATGGATACACCTATTTGCATTTCAATCAGGACAGCATTGGGATAGTGAGGTAAACCAAGGGTGCCCTACTGTGGCTTATCATTCAGTTTGAAAATTCATCCTCAAACATTTGTTGTTCAAGATTTTTCCTGAGATTTGAATATGTTTATGTTTGGAGAAGAAACTGTGACTTCTGATAGATCTGTCTGAGATGAAATGCTTTGTAATTCCAGTGGCTGTTTAGATTTGTAGCTTCTTGCCGTGACCTCTAGTTGCACTGCTTAGGGGTGGCTGTAATATGATTTTATCTGGACAGATGCTATACTTACAGTCTTGGTCGATAGTGTGTGGACCCGAGATTATCCTGTATATTTCCAGTAGATCAGCACAGGTTCCTCTGAAGCATAGTGTCTCCAGATCAAGCTATTTTAGCCTGTATACCTTCAGAAATATATGTAAACATATATATATGTCAGAGTATGTGTGTATATATATATATATATATATATATATATATATACATACATATATATATATATATAGATAAGATAAGTGTGCATATAAGAACACAAAGACACACACACACACACATATATATATGTATATATGCATATGTGTATAGGAGCGTGTGCAAACGTGTTTAAACATATTTCTGAAGGTACACTGATTATACAAAAAATTCAGGGATGTCAGTAATCCTGACCAACTCATTATATAGAGATTTTATAAGTACAGATATAAATAATCTATACACCAAAGTTATATAGAATCCCAAATTCAATCTGAATATACAGAATGCTAGAAATGGTGAGAAGCCAAAAATATTTTATTCTCCATAGAAATACAAAGTGTAAAATCTTGAAATTCCTACCTTCACTAGTAGAATTCTGAATATTTTTCGCTTTTCGCATAAGGATTCTCCCTTAACTTTTTTTGGACAAAATCTTTAAATAAGTTTGTAGTTAAAAGTTTGGCATTTTACCTAATAACTGTCATAACTGTCAATGAATATTGCAGCAAATAGTGGTGATAATTCAGTCAAGTAATCAAGAAGATTGTCGATGCTCATCATTACATGGAGAGACCACAAGACAGCACAATATATCTAGGAGAAAACAGGATTCTGAGACATCATAGAGTCCGTTAGAAAACCCAAATGGCAATGGGCTGGTCATGTTGTAAGAATGGCAGACAACAGATGGACATCCCGACTCACATGGATCCCCAGAGATCATATGCGCAAATGTGGCTGGCAGTGCATCAAATGTAGAGACAAACCAGATAAATTCAGAAAGTACTGGCTCTGCTACACCCTCAATAGAGAAGTGTGGTGAATCCTGGGAAAGGTCTGATTTCCATGACAAACATTAGGAGACTGATGATGATGAAGGATGGGTAATGAAATATCTTTAAAAAAGTTTATCTCAAAGATATAAATAAAAATCATGTTTGAATGTCTTTGTGCTTGAATGTTAGTAAATATGTGGCTATGTGCATGTAGACTTAGAGGCATGCACCGTGTTTTTATATGCAGGCATAACGTTTTCCTATTTAATCTATCAGGAAACATACATTTGTATGTGTGCAAACCCAAAATCCAAATAGCAGAGTTTAATCTAATTGGGAACATATTTGCATGTGGTGGGCTAGCCAGAAGTATGGATTGACCCTTGACTTCAGCCGAGATGATGCTTTGGACTAGATCAGCGTGGCCGAGAGGGGGATCGAATGATCACCTTAATTCGAATTCAAGACAGAAAAAGCTTTCTTTATACACACACACACACATATATATATATATATATATATATATATATGTATACTGTGTTACGTATATGTGTAGAAGTGGCGAGTTGCTGTAATGCAGTTGCTAGCATGCTAAGTCTTGTAAACCCTTGAAATCATCTTCATCTTTCGCCATATGAACTTAATTTATATATATATATATATATATATATATATGCAAAGATGTATTACAGGATATATATATATATATATATATATATATATATATATATATATATATATATATATATATATCAACCATTAAATGGCCTTTCCATTTTTCATCAACCATTATATGGCCTTTCCAATCTCCTTTCATGATGACCTTGATTGCACTAATCTCCACCATGTCTTACTAGCCAACCTTTCTATCTCATCTTGCATCTGGTATTTTCTTACGGCATTTACTGTCCCATGTGCACCAATCAGTCTTTTGCTCAGTCTATTGTAATTTCTTCATACAGAGTGTTCAGTACATCTCCATATATATATATATATATATATATATGTATATATATATATATATATGTTTGTATATATGTAAGCTTTGAAAAAATATATAGATATATACAGCTTTGGTTAGTTACTCAGTATGTTGGGGTGATCAATCAAAAATTTGAAAGGGGTGATCAATGAATAAGTTACTTTTATTGCCTTTTGTCAAATCTCTAAAAACATCAGATAAAAAAAACAAAACATGTTAAGGGACCAATTCAGTATAAACTGACATTTCAAAATGACTACCCCTCAAGAAGAACTAACTTTGGTGAGGAAATTTACATATATATATATATATATATACATATATATATATATACACACACACACACATACACTTTGGCAAAATAGGTGGGCCAAACCCATATGCACATACATATGGCCTATATATGTATGTGTATATGCACACACACACACACACACACTCACACTCCAAGGTAAAATAAAAAGGCCAAACCCATATACTTGTATATATGGCCTATATACATATGTCTGTATATACACACACACACATACTCCTGGGCAAGATAGGTAGGCCAAACCAATATACATATACATATGGCCAATTTTTTTTGCCCTGTAGTGTATGAACATACACATAGATATATTTACCCATATCTGTGTGATTGTGCGTGTGTTTCAGCGTATTTATGTGTGTAATTTTAGTTCCATGTTTTCACACATCATTTCATCAAAATAATGATATAAAAAACTATTAGGCATGTATTTTTTCTGACACCATTTCCAGTCCAAACCTTACATATGCGTAAGCGTGAAAAGTACACTTTTTTTCCTTGTACATAATCTAATCAATAAAACAAATCTGTTTATCCTTTCAAGCATTATATTTATTTTTTCATCTTAGCTTGACAGGGCAAAGAAACAGTGACCAGATAAGACGAATTCTGGATTATATATTTTTCCTTGTTTTTATATACCAGTGAATTCTTATGTCATAGGTTTTTTTTTTCCGCCCCAGTCGCTCGATGGAAAATTCTCAAACACTCCACTGAGCAACAATAATGGTACAACCTTTTTAAATGTTGCCTATATGAGCCAATAAATACACAGTTGCATGGAAAACAAAACTATGTATTTGTCAGCCATTTTTTTCTGGCTCCACACAGGGAATGGTGCACCTTTAAATACTGTTTCTCTTTTCTATACAAAATTATAATGATTACTTTTTCATTCTTTTTTTTAGATTTGGAGTTTACATGGTTATATCTGAAAGACAAAATTGCAAACAAATGTTTTTTTCATGCAAATCTCCATTGCCCTACATAGTTTTAAAAAGTGACTTCTCAATTTCATCATCATCATCTGCCTTTAACATCTGTTGTTGGACATAGACCTTCCCCAAGATTTCCTAGACCACTCTATCATGGGCATCATGGAGCCAGAACTTTCTACACTTATTAAGTTTGTCACGCCGTCTCATGTTTTGTTTACTTTTAGTTTTGTAAAATTGTGAGTCATGATGTCCAGCAATTGTCTGCCATTCTTGCAACATGACCTGTCCATTGCCATTTAAGGTTTCTTATGAATTCTATGATATCTCAGACTCCTGTTTTTCTTCTAATGTGCTGCGCTGTCTTGTGATCTCTCCATATGAACTTGAGTATGATTCTCTCATAAACATGTTGCATAGTTCTCAGTTTTACAGCAGACAGAAAGGAAGTTGGCATCGTGAGACAATTTTGGATAGTACTGATTTCACAATGCCCATAAGGTCTTACAAATCTTGAGGAAGGTCTATGTCTAACAACAGATGCTAAAAGACTGATGATGAAAATGATGAATGAATGAATTATTTCGTATGAAAAAAAAACATTCACGGGAAACAAGTCTCTTAGGTGCAGTGTGGCCAACCGATATTGGATTTTTTCTGCTAAAACAGCTTCAAAGAATGGCTAGAATCAGCTAAATCCTCACCATTTTCCGGCAAATTTTATGGCTAAAATGTTATCAATTATCAAATGAAATAACTCTATTGTAAGACTCCAAAACAAATCATTTATAAAAATAAAACATTTACTTTTATTAAACAAGATATGTAGAGGATTTGCTAAAAAAGATTAGAATCTGATTTGAAAAATATTATCAACGCAGAAGTTTCTGCTAAAATTTGGTTTGTTGAACTTGAGTAAAAAAAAAATGAGAATTATAAGAATATATTTTTCCTTAGTAGTTTGAATTTCTATCACTGATCATAAGAAAATGGATAAAATCGGCTCAATTCTCCCCACTTTCAGCTAAATGTATTGCTAAAAATATCAATATATATTAAATTGGCTGATTATTTTTTTTAAAATGGCTTGATTTTCAGCTATCTGTTATTGATTATTTTCATTCACTAAAAGGAGGAAAAATCAGGTAGTTCTAGCTGGAAAATGGCTGATTTGGCATCCCTGATTGTGCACATATGCAATGTATCTATTCTCAAAGTGTCCACTAAATCCAAAAACCGTTACATAGGGGTCCGTTAAACAGAGGGCTTACCGTATTATTCTTGGAATTTGTTAAAACTCTCTCTAAAATCTTTTTCAAAATGCTGTGCTTATTTGAATAGTCACTGCATGTGAATTTATTTTAACCAAGAATTTTCAATTAATATCAATTGCATCATGTATTCCCATTCATGCTTTTCCCATGAGCATCAGTGTGAAGTTTATGCAAATTATCTCAGTCACTGTTTGAAGTCAGCTTGCTTTCTCCATTTTGCTGATAACTGCTTGGCTGCCAATTATGCCAATGATATTTTTTAGGCAGGAATAAATTTTTACAGAGACATCTTCATTTAGGGCACTTCCAGTTAATGCAGTGTCACGTAAAATGATTTTTTGCAGTATTCCAGAAAGAGCTGTTTTGACCCAGGTCATATTCTCCTCTTAAACTCTTTTTCATCCCCTAGGGTCCTACCATTTGGCCAACCATAAGCAGTACACAAGCAAACAATTATCTGCTTTATAGTAATAGTTTCATAACTCAACCATTTTCAGTCAGGATCTCCGAAATATTCTTCCTTAGATTTCAATTCATTTGTCGGGAAAATCAATAGGAATATTAAATAAATAGAAGATATTTGGACTTCTAATTTGCCTGTGCAAATTATGAACAGCGTTGGCTTTTGTGGCTTCAAATTGAACTATTGACTTCAAGAGAAACAAAGACGGCAAGAGAATGCCGTTAATGCTAGGGTCACAGAATCGTCAAATGAATTTCCAAGGTATCCACAACTGATTTGATCTGACTGAACTCTATTAAAGCATGAAATATTTGTTAATTTGTTTTCTAATGAAGCAAACATTCCAATAATCAACTCTTGAGAATAACTTTTGGCCGAATCAATTTTTTGAAACAATTTCTTTGGAATTTGCTGTTTAGTAAATTTAGAGTTGACTCTCGACTCTTTGTTTTTTAATAACGTTTTCTTTTTTTTTTTTCCAAGTAATCAAACCATTCTATACTTTTGTAAACATTTTGCTTGGACACCAATAAAAATGGTTACCCAGTGTACTTTTGGTTCATTCTATTTTCTAAGTAATTCTACAAATACCTAGAGAAACTATTCATCATAAATGGTAAATTAATCAATTATGTATCCTAGATTACTCAGCTTAGGAGAGAATAAACTTCAAAGCCATAGATATTGCAGTCAAAATATTATTTTTTTTAAAAGGTTAAATTTGAAATTTATTGGAGTACTTTTTCTGTCAAATTCAATTTTCATGAAGTTTACATATTAAAGTAAATTCATGGTAAATTTAGTCAATGAATATCAAATTTTAGTAGCCATCTGGTTCCCATCTACAGCTTCTTAAAACTCTATTATGTTAATTTAACACAGATTTAATGTATATCCCAGTATATGAAACAGCCATTGAATTTTTTTCAAAAATTATGCATACAAATATTACATTGCATTCAATGTGCTGGTATTATGACTAGGGGGCCATCTAACGAAACTTGATAAGAACAGTTATAGGGATTGGATGAGTTGTGTTGAGCGGTAATCCTCTAAATACCCTTGTAAACCATGTGTTTTACAGGTTGCCCTACACAGTAACTCAGAATCGTACTTGTTTAGTATTAGAAATAGTCAACCTAAACTGTCAAATTAGGTTTCTCCAATTTCCAAATTGGTTCTGCCTAATGGCTATGTATGTATCATATATACGGGCTACAGATAGAGAGCAAAATGCTGGAATTTTCAACATTTAATCCTTACTGTTTTAAGAAAGAAGTATTTTTTGTTTTTTTGAAAATTCTCTCTTTAAAAGGTTTTTAGTGCAGAGGTTGGCGGTCCAATGTACGTTCATACTCAATTGACCTCTGGTTGGTACCAGCCTGTTTTTGGAAAATTCAAACATTTTAGTGATTTAACGAAAGGCAAGAGAAGTAACTTATTCCTGGATCACTCCTTGTCCCAACTTCTTGATTGATTACCACCAACACTGCATGCTGCCAAAAGGCATCAGTCATGTGGCAATTTCTATTCAATGATGCTGAAGATAACAAGAGTAAAAATCTGTAGAAACCCATCGTTTTAATCTTCCATAGATTATATAAAGACATAATCAAAGAGAGTATGCAGGAGAGAATGAAGAAGAGAAGAAGTGAAATGAAATAGATGAAAGTGAGGCTATGAAGAAAATAAAAAGATGAAAGTGAGGCCATGAAGAAAATAAAACAATGAAAGTGAGGCTAAGATGGAAGAAAATAAATGACAGTCAATAGAGGTACAATTAATGAGGATTAGCATTCAAGACAGAACAGTATATTAGAGAAAGATCAGGAGACAGGGATATCATAGAATCCATTAGAAAAACTTTAATGGCAATGGGCTGGTCATATCCTAAGAATGGCTGATAAGTGCCGGACATCACATCTCACAATTTGGATCCCCAGAGATCAAATGCAAAACTCTGGCTGGCAAAACATAAGAGGGCATGACAAACCAGACAAGTTCAGAAAATATTGGCTCCGCAACGCCCATGATAGAGTGGTCTGGCAAATTCTGGGGAAAGAACGAATGCTAAAAAGATGATGATGAATAAAAAAAGTTAGAAAAACAAGTGATCAATGAATGATTATTTCTCTTACCTTCTGTTGGGCTGTGATCAATAAAAACGGTTTGAATTTTCAAAAATCAAAAGAGAACAGACAAGCAGTCAACTTAGCATAAACTTACATTGCAAATTGAACCCCCAACCACTGAAAACCTATTTTTGAGGAGAAATTTCAAAACTCCCCAAAATATTTTCCTTACTTATTGAGAGGAGTGTGTGCAGGCAAAGTTTCAAGCTTCTTCTATGAACAGTTAATCGATTAGCAAAGTTCAGATATATCTATGTCTATATATCTATATCTATATATATATATATATATATATATATATATATATATATATATATATATAGATAGACAGATAGATAGATAGATAGATAGATAGATAGATGTCAGAACATATGCATTACCTAAGCCCAACAAAAGTGATTAAACCTGGTCTGTTGTTGTTAGCAGTGATTAAAAATGCAGGAGAAAATGAGAAGAAGTGAAATGTAGTAGAAGGTAGATGAAAGTGAGGTTGTGAAGGGAATAGAAAGATGAAAGTGAGGCTAAAATGGTGAAAAATAATGAATAATAAATAAATTTAGGGAGTGACAACAGGATAGTAAGATTCAAATTAGCACCAATAAAGAAAGCAGGAAAATGTTCCACACCTAATTGCAACCACAAAATGTACCAAAGAGCTTGCTTGATCCTTCAAGCTCCAAGTGAAAAACAGAATTGAACACCTCACAGAATCAGAAGGGAATGACACCAACATCAACAAATTCAACCTCAAAGTAATAGCCTCTCTAGTTGAAGTTGTCAATATGATTAAACCAAAAAGCACATCAATGAAGTTTCTGTAGAAACAAAGGATTTTGTGAGGAAATCTCGAGTCTCCAAAAACAACAAGAGAAAAGATTGAAACAACCAAACTAAATGAAACTATCCAAAAGAAATAGAGAGGTGATAAAAGAAGATATACAAAAGCAGTCATCAAAACAATTGTTGAAAAAGGTCAGTGTTTTAAAGCTTTTTCTGAGCAGAGGTTGAAAACAAATAACTAGTCTTCTAAGAGAAAATGGGAATCCAACAATGGACAGGGACCAGATCATCAAACATGCCCAAGAATGCAATGCAAAAGATAAGCAATCAGATGGAAGTTTCTCCATTGTAGGTGAAACAAGCCATTAAACAAACAAAAAAAGAAAGATCCCTGGACCAGATAACATCACCATCAACATATTCAAAGAAGCTGCTGAAATCATCACTATGAAACTAGCCATTTTATTCAACTTATGCCTCAAACAATACCAAATCCGGAAAGATTCAAACACTGCAATCAATATGTTGCTACGTAAAAAAAGGAACCTGGAAGACTTAAACAAATACAGACCAATAAGCCTACTTAACAGCATCTACAAAAATTGCACCGAATGAATCATCAGAGTACTTGATGAAAACCAACCATGGGAACAAGTTGGCTTCAGAACTATCTCCATCTGATAAATCAACTGGAAGAGAAAGCAGCAGAATATCAAATGCCACTCACTGTAGCATTTATCAACCTCAAGAAGGCCTTTGATGGAAATCCAAAAGGTCATTGATGCTATCACTATACAAGGTGTAGTCCCAGTATGTGTCAGAGTATTGCAACATATATACAATTGCAGTAGTTCCTTTACTAGACTTCATAAAGATTGAGTCCTTTCAGCTTGATAAAGAGGTAAAACATAAGGTAACGTGATATCAGCTCAGCCGAACTCTTCAAAGCCTGTCTCGAGGATCTTTTGAAACCTAGACTGGGAAAATGAAAGGAATCAGAGTAGAGTGCAAATACCTGAGCAACCACAAATTTGTAGACAACATTTTCCTTTTAGCTAAGAACCTTCATGACCCCCAAATAATTCTAAATGAAGAAAACAAGAAAGTTGGTCTTTACATGAACTTCAGTATAACAAATGTCATATACCACAAATGTGCTGTGAACAAAGATACCATGATGAACATGAAAAATACAGAGCTAAAGAAATCAGACCACTAAATCTACTTGGGGTGACAAATCACCATGAAATCCTCAAAAGAAGAAATAAAACAAAGAATAACCCAAGGTTGGCAAGCCTTTAGCAGGGCAAGCTCACCCTTAAAAAACAAGGCAATCCCATCATGCATCCTCCCAATAGATTGACCCTCAACTTGCAATGTGAACAGGAAAGAATCATGCTCAACATCCCATGGAGAGATTGCAAGATAGCACAATATGTTCGGGAAAAAACTGAAGTTAAAGATACCATGGAATCTATTAGAAAACTCCAATATCAATGGGCCGATCATATCACAAGAATGTCAACCACTGGACATCACAACTCACTACTTGGATCCCAAAAAAATCATGCACAAAAAAGCTAGCCGGTAAGATATTAGATGGCATGACAAATTAGACAAGTTTAGAAAATATTGGCTCTGCAACACCCATGATAGGAGTGTAATTAGTGAGGAAAATGAAATCTAAAGTGAAAGAAAGAAGACAGAAAAAGGTGTCGTGGAGACCCTATTCTTGGGCTGTGATCACTAAAATAAGTCGGATCATTCATGAGAAAAATATTTTCTGTACTCATTGAGAGGAATATATGTACAGAAAATCAAGATTCTACCATGAACGGGGAGGGCAGGGCAAAGTCTGGATACATACATAGGTACGTATGAATGTTTGAACCTAAACTAAGCAACAGAGATCAAACTGTTGAGAAACGGTGATTAAAAATGCTGTTCGTAGATTGTTTGCTGATCCCCTGGAGATAATCTCAAAGAATTAATGAATGAAGTAAGAGAGGAAAGAAAAAAAAGACAGGACCGGTTAGTTACATAGAAACTGTTACATGATCAATGTCTTTTGCCAGAGCATGTTGTGTTGAGAGTGATCACTTAAAGAATTCGGAAAAGTGGTGATCAGTGAATCAGTAACTTCTCTCACCTTTTATTCTGAATTAAGGGACTGATTTAGCATGAATTTACGTTGTGAATTGTCCCCACTTTGGGGGGGAGAGTCTATAAACAAACTGTTTTTCCTAGACATCATCATCATTAGTCTTTTAACGTCCGATGTTGGACATAGACCTTCCCCAGGATTTGCCACACTACTCTATCATGGGCATCGCGGAGCCAGTACTTCTTGAACTTGTCTAGCTTGTTTCTCCATCTAATATTCTGCCGGCCTCAATTGCACATGTGATCTTGAGGGATCCATGTTGTGAGTCATGATGTCCATCGGTTGTCAGCTATTCTTGCAACATGGCCAGCCCAATGCCATTTGAGATTTTTTAATGGATTCTATGATGTTTCCTAGACATAATGAGGAGCAAATATTTGAATTTTCAGCCCTCTTGTTCCATTTATGCAGCCTGTATGCATGACACATATTTAGAATGCCATCTAGCCAACTAGCCAGCCAGCCAGCTAGCCAGCCAGCCAGCCAGTCAGGCTCATTTGACAGTTTCTAATATGCATGCATATACATAAACATATACTTGTAATAGTAGTCATAGTAGTATATTAGATTACCAACACTACTCTCAGTTTAAGCATTAAGGCATCCATTAATGATCTATCTCCAGAATTGTCATCCTATCTGCACCTATGGAAATCTATGATACCCACACTGTCAAACTATCTTGTCTCTCGCTCTATCCGCACCTATAAAAATCTGTGATACCCACGTGGTCTAGCTATCTTACGAAAACTGACTCATGATAAGAAGAAGAAAAAGAATTCACTTATCATTGTTTAATAGGGTGCATATGAACTGGGCTATTGTAATAAACCTCATATATTCCAGCCAGACCAACTTGAAAACTGAAGAAACTGATGCTGACAGTTTTGGTGACAGTTATCGTCAATAGTTTCAAATAAGAATAAGGAAAAGAAACGTGGAATCTTCAGTCGAGATGTTTGTTAATTCTCTCGGGTTAGCCTTGAGAAAAAAAGATGATGTAAGAACAAAGGCTTGGGGGGCAGGAGGGGGCAAATAAATTAGAAAGAAAGATGTAAAATCCATTCAAGCATAGATTGTTAATCCTACTGAGTTAACCAGAAAAATATCAGAAAAGGAAAAGAAATAAAGAAAAAAATGAAGGTTGAAAGAAAGATGAATGTGAGAGAGAAAAAAAAACAAATCAAGTCTGGTTAGTCACTCAATAGAAACCGTCACATGGCACTGTGATGGGTGTAATCAATTAGAAAAAATGGAAGAACTGGATGATCAATGAATGAGTTCTCTCGCCTCGGGCAGTAATCACGGAAAGGTTAGAATTTTCAAAAAAATCAAATAAAACAAGCAGATGCAAGTTAAGGAGTGATTTATCATAAGCTTACATTGCAAATTAAACCCCCTTTTCAAAAAAAAATATTCACATGAGTAATTTTGAAAGAACAAAAAAACGTTTTGTCCCCAACGTAATAAGGAGTGAATGTTGAAATTTTCAACCTTCTTCATCTATCAGTTTGACCTGAATGCATCCTACACACATAACCAGCTGGACTGACTTGAAAACTGAAAGAAACCTATTTTGGTGATAGTTTTGGTTTACGGTTTCTAATAAGTGAAATGAAATGATAGAACAAATGAAATAATGAAAAAGATGGAGGAAGAAATGATGAGATGAAGGAGAAGAAGGAGACGTTTCGCAACAAATGTACATTCGTTCCCTTTTCATTACGTTTCTCACTCGGGTTGAATCAAGTCGGACATGTTTGTGAACAATTGTGCTACGAAGCAGAAAATGAAAGTTTTCTGGGATTCTTTGCATCACAAGAATTCTAACTGAATTTGCTCCTTTCTCTTATTATTGGCTTTTTTTACTTATATCTTCTATTCATGTACTCTCTTTCTCTTCTTTTTCTTCTTCTTCTTCTTCTACATTTCACACACACACATGTACACACACACATACTTGTGTATACAGCACAATGAACAGACATGCACCACCACACACAGATATATGAATGCACACACACACACATACATTCACTCCCACACAACCGAGCATACATACACACTCACACACAAACACACTCACTCACACATTTACATACAAATTTACACTCACGCACATACTCACTCTTACACATACCCACACAAACACTTAGACACTTGAGCATATGCACACTCGAACACATTCACAAAAACCTGCACAATCACTCACACACACAAACACACAAACACAAACTTTCGTACACATACCCATGCAAACAATCACACGCACATTCACACACAAACACAAACATTCATACACCTACCCATGCAAACACACATTCACACTCTAACCCTCAAACACTCACACATGCATATTCACTCTCACACACAAACTCATGCAAACACTCACAAACCTACAAACACTCACACACACACATTCACAATAACACACATAACCCAAGAAACACTGTCATACACTCATACATACATTTACAGTCACACACATACCCATGCAGACACTCACACACATCTACAAACACCCCCACATATATACGAGTACAAACACACACACATACACACACACTTTTTCCTGCTGCATCTGTTACAATATTTCCTTGTTTCGTTCCTTGTTTTCATTCCTAATTCATAATTTTCTCCCTTCTCCCTTCCCTCTTAAATTTATTCTTGCCAAATTCTTTCAATTCAACTTTCCCCTTCAATCTTACTTATTCTCCAGAATCTTCTTTTCTTTCTTTTTCTTTCCATATTCTTTCACTCATTCATTCCTAACATTTCCTTACATTTTTTCTTTCTGTTTTTATCCGTTTTTCTCAAACTTCCACTATTGAGTTTTGACTTTATTTTCCTATGTAACAACAATGACAGATGACAATGACCAGAAGAAAAATATGTGACATCATACACGAATAACAGTGACATAGTGACATATGTTAAAAAAAAACTGATGACAAATCCACACCCACTTCTAAAGCCCAGCTCGGTTCAACTTGTTTTGCTAGAATTAGCAAATCCCATTCAGAGAAACTATTCATTAAGGAGTTGAAATGGGACTAGCAGTTTTGGAATAATATTGTACGGAGAAATCAATTCTGTTTTGATCAACTTTTAGATTTTAATGAAGCGAGGGAGTTTGACCCTGGTGCATCCAAAGTTATTACTAACCTTTTTTTTTTCACACTGTACAATCATTGTCCCTATTTAATTCCCAGGAAAACATTCAGAAATATATTCAAATTTCTATGGGATGATATAAAAAAAAATAATGAACTCAATTCAATGGTAGAACTCATTGTTTTCAATGGAGGATAGGAGATATTCTCATCGGCTAAATTGTTCCCTTCAATGGGAGAGTCCATTGTTACTAAACGAAAAACAGAAAAAAAATTACTCAGTTCATAATCATAGTTGATAATTGTCACTCATACTTTTATTCACCATCATCATCATCATTGTCATAATAATCATCATAGTCATCATCAGCATCATCATAATCATCATCGTCATAATTATCATCTTCATTATCGTTGTCATCGTTATAAGCATCATCATCATCATTGTCATAATCATGTTCATCATCAAAATCATCATCATAATCACCATCATCATCATCATTGTCAAAATCATCATCATGATCACCGTCATCGTCATCATCATCATTATCCTGAATCTCTTCTGATCATCATCAGCCTTTGTATTTTAATTATTCCTTTTGCAGTGCCATCTCCTTGCTCCTTTTTTTTTTTTCCAGTATTTCCTCTCTGTGCGTGAGTATGTCTCCGTGTGTCTCTCTCTCTGTCTCAAGGTGCACCTAGTCACATTTGGGGGTTACAACCTTGAAAATATGCATGAGTATACAACTAGGCACAACCTAAGAATATTTTTTTTGTTTTTAAAAAGATACTTTTTGAGGTCGCTGAGGTCATTTTGAACTAACAGTGTGTAAATCTTTTGCTGGCATTTTTTTTTAAAGATAATTTTAGATAAAAGATCTAATTTTAAAGATAATTTCATACCTATTTTTGAAAATGATTTTTCCAGATAATAAGTTCCGCTCCATGCGCAGACTACGGTGATTCATTCTTTCTTTGTGTCAGATGAATTTTCTAGCTTCCATTGTTTCTTTGTTCTTTTCTTTTTAACCTTTTGTACTTCATCCTTACCTTCTCCTTCCTTTCACTCTTTCTTTCTCTCTCTTTTTCTCTCTTTCTCTCTCTCTCTTTCTTTTTAACTTTCTCCCTTCCTTTCTCTCTTTCTTTCTCTCTTTCTTTCTCTCTTCCTTTCTCCCTTTCTCTTTATTCCTTTCTTTCTTTCTTCTGTTCTTCTCTTCTCCCTTTCTCTCTTCCTTTCTCCCTTTCTTTCTCTCTTCCTTTCTTTCTTTTTCTCTTTCTCTCTTCCTTTTCCCTTTCTTTTTTTCTATCTTTTTTCTTTCTTTCTTTCTATCTTTTTTTCTTTCTTTCTTTCTTTCTTTCTTTCTTTCTTTTTTTCTTTCTTCATCATATCACTCCAACTTTCCTAGTAACATTCTGACTACAAGGAAATAATAAAATCTTTTAAAAAAAGCCCAAATCATTCCATTCGGATTGTAGCTTTTGTAATGCAGATTGACTTTAATCCCAAAGGGAAATGAAAACCTTTTACGACTTTTTTTTCTCTTCTTTGCGTTCAAGCAAATAAAACACATTTCGAGATTAAAGTTTTACATTTCCCAGAAACAGCAATCAGGGTTCTCCGAGAGGAATTTTATAAGACAGTGCAAAGCTGTTTTTGCAACACCCCCACACACACACTGCATAAACACCATCGTCCATTGGCCATTCTATTTTCATCTGCTATATCCCTTTTAACACCCTACACTATATGTGCTCACTGGTAAATGATTTAGTCAAATCATTCTTTACATTGGCATATCATATTGACTTAGAGGTTCAGACTCAGGCTCCCTTAGCTCTCCGGACCCACTGGCAGTGTACCCCATATTTACTTGGTGCTGGTAGCAATATACCTGCCCCCCTTCTAAACTCCTTTTATCAAAGCCCAACGAGAAAATCAACCAATATGTATGTATTTGGTAAGTCACCCAATAAAAACCATTACATGACCAATGTCTTTTGGCAGCATCTCGTGTTAAGAATTGGAAAAAAGGGTGATCAATGAATAAGATACTTCTGTCACCTTTGTTTGGCAGTGATCTCTAAAAATGTCTGAATTTGAAAAAAAACTGGCATGAATGCTGATGGCTTCAAACTAGAGATCAATTTAGCAAAAATTCACATGGGGTGGGGAGGATTATCAAAAAGCAAAAAAGAACATTTTTTCTAGATATGATAAGGTGTAATTATTTCATTTTTAGCCCCATAGTTTCAGCAGTATGGCCTGTGGACATGATACATACATAGCCAGTCAGCTGGACCAACTGGAAAACTGTAAAAACCCATGTTGACAGCTTTGGTTGACAGGCTTGTAATGATCAAGCTAAAAAATATGAAAAATTTCATGAAATTCATCTATTGTCTTTGAATATTCAGAAGAAAATTTTGATACATTTACCAGGAATTTTTCTGTTTCACCAAACAGAAATGAAATTTCAGAGCAATTTGAAATTGTTTGAGCAATTATTAAAAATTTCTCGAAATATATGGTTCTCTTTCGTGCTTAGCAAGAAATTTAAATTCAGGATTCCATGACTTACAGAATTTATAGCAAAAATGACATCAAATTGTGTAATATATTATTACATTATATAAAAGTTTTTTGACAAAGAAGCCAGAAAGAGGCAGAAACGCAAGGGTGCCGTGTGGTGAATCAATTAATTCATCATACTTAATTTTATTTTTGTATTGAGCACTTCTATGATATAAACCAATTACACATCATATACTAAAATATGAATTAGAACTTTGGTATGGTACATCATTATATATATATATATATATATATATATAATACACTTTGGTATATATAAAGAATAGTGCTGTAAGAAGTTGAGACAGAGCTGGAGTGTGTTGTGTATATAAGATCGTTTATTTATATAGAATTATTCCAAACATGGTTTGAAGCCACAAAAACTTCATCTTCATGCCAGAAGTATCGCTCTCTGCTTTCCCCTGGACTACATCAATGAGGTAGAGAAGAGGATTCAGACAACTGAGTATCCAAGAATCACCATATGCTTTGCTCACGCATGCCCTCTCTAGGGTACACTCCAGTGTCATCCATTGTCCCTAGAGACAGTACCGAGGCCATTCATATATATATATATGTATATACTATGTAGTTGCAGTAGTAGTTATCTTGAATTATCTGAATTCTTAGATGGAATATTTTTTGTCAGATGGCCTCTGAGGATGCAACTTCCTGTCTCACAACTTCTGTATTTCCAATTCATACTGCTCATGTCAACAATCATAGAATGTAATAAGCCAAGTATCAAGATAAAAAGATGAAATAAGAATAAAAAGAAAATACTTCATGTGATCAAGATAATTAAGACTTTTATCAAATGAAACTCAACAGCAATCAATTTGAACAATAAGGCAGTATTTGAAAAAGAAGTGATCCTCACAACCTCCCCAAAAATCCGTTTTAGTTTAACAAATCTTAGAAATTCAGATAATTATTAAGACATATACCAGCACATTTTTTTTTATCACCAAATTTTTTAGAGAAAATTTCCGTGGTATGCATATGATGAGGGAACACTATTCCCATTCTTCCAAAAAGCAAGGTAACCCTATTCTTACGCTGTTCCCATTCATATCACACAGAACTATACCACTGACACTTTGCTTCAACCCAAGGCAAAATGGTTAAATGTTATGGTCTTTATATTTGTAGTTATCTCTGGGAGATTAGTGAATGGATCGGCATTCACTGGTTTTCGGATTCTGACCTTCAAAGAGCTTAAGCTGCTTCTGACTTCTACATTAGTCATAGATATTATGAACCTCATCCGATAATCCATCAATACTAAAATTCCAGTCGTTGTTTTTATTGTGATCTTCTAACTTGCATAGTTTTATATCTACTTTACCAAGTCCCTTGATCTGAAATCAATTCTTATAGTTTATTGATTTTTCTAACAAAAATCTTCGGGAACATCGAGAAGAAGTGGAAGTATAGAAAAACCTATGAGCAGAACGATAATCCTTCTATTGTATTTTCAGAAAGAAAAAAATAGAAAAAGGAACACTTTTTTTTTCAAGCAATAACAATCAATTATTTCTGCTCTACTTAATTATTTGATATTTCTTTTTCTATTTCTCTTCTTCTTCCCCAGCAAAAGTGCAGTCTGTTTACATTCTCTTATTGTTAATGTTTTCTTCTAAATATCGAAGAGAATACAAGACACCAGACAATGAGTAATGAAGAATAGGAAAACAACAGCAGGATTATAATCGCTCGTAAATCCCGAAATAAAAAGATCACTCCCAAAAGGAACGAAAGATTATGGAATCTTTTATTGGGATGTGCTCCAAGAGATTTCCCCGTGAATTATAAATATATTCAAGGTCAATCCGATATCAATGATTGCTGACTTGGTTCAAAAAACTAAGAGAAAAATACATCTCCTGTAATTGGAAAGTAACAATTATTCCAATATATGGATCTCGCTTTAAAATTGTACACAACTGAACGCTTCTCAAAAACGGTAAAGGGTTTTCTCCTTTTTGATGTGCTTGTCTGTTTGTGCATTCCAGTGCTCCTAGCCAAACCGTTTCATCTACAGACTTGAAAATTGGAATTTGTACATCACTTGGCTACCTTTTTGGGAGCCTTTTCTGACAGGTTATTAGTTACATCAATGAATTTAAATGTTTCTATGTATTATTTCACACTATTTTAGGTATTTTTCACAGGAAAATACCTACAATGTCATAAATAGGACTTCTTCTGACCATATCAATTCTTCGATGGAATTTTTTCACAATGCCATGTTTGGGTTGATCAGTTAAAACTTTGGAAGAAGCGGGTATCAATTGTTGGGCAATAATCACCAGAGTGTGTGAATTCGAAAAAAACAAGCAGGCACAGACATGGGACCAATTTAGTATAAACTTACATTGAAAACTGAACCCTTCCCCAAAAACCTATCGGGGGGGGGGGGGGGGCGCAAATTAAAAAAACAAAAGAATCATTTTTTTGTTGACATGATAAGGAGTAAATGTTTAAATTTCAGCCCTCTAGCTTCATATGTGGACCAACTTAAAAACTGAAAGAAACCCATGTTGACAGTTTTTGTTGATCGTAAGATCCTATAGCAAAAGCAGATGAACATTTGTGGCTGAGAATTTTTCCTTTTTACTCATAAATTAGAAATGCTTTAGTGTTTACAATGCCTTACTAGAGAACATTCAAACCTTCTATTGTAAAGAAGATATCATTTCGACCGGATAACCTTAAAATAGAGTAGAAAACATCTAGAAATGTCCCTTTTTTGGTCAAGAAACATCCTTTAAACAGATTCATCAGAACAAAGTCCCCCCCCCCAAAAGAAACAGCTTTTTTCCAAAAATGAATAGATGGGGTCTAGTGGAATACAGATACCAATTTTAAATACTGAAGACAAAACAGTAAGGCCAAGAATGCTGGAACACACAAACACACACACATATAATGCACATTCAAAAAGGAAGGGACATGTTTACCACTTTTTGTTGATGTGGTTGTTCAATATGTATATATAATTTTTTTTAAACGCAAGTATAATGCTACCCACCAATTTTGACTCTGATTTTTACATTGAATTTCTTGCATGAGTAAATATGCTAAATATCTGAATGTAGTCTGCCATTACTCCGTCTTGTCTCCTTTTAGAATATTATTGTAGTATCTCCTTCCCTCTCTTTTTGCAATTTTGTCTGTTTCAGCTTATAACTGCAAAAATTGTTGAAATTATATTCTTAAACTGAAATGTAAGTTCAATGCATAATGTTTTGACTTTGCTCCTTTGCAATCAATGGTGATTCTGGCTTTAAAAAAACAAGAACCACAGAATTGTAGCTGAGTTAATTTGTCACTGGTTCTATTAGTTAATTTTGATCATGGTAAATTGCTGTGTTTTTATCTTCACCTAACCTTAAATCCCGGATTCCATTCTGGTATATATATATATATATTTATATATATATATATATATATATATATATATATATATATATATATAGATATATATTTTTTTTTTTTCTTTTTTTAGACAGTTAACACAGTTATACCAATACGAGGTCACTGGTTTTGAAGAGTAATGGCACAGCGCTAGGTTATCTCATAAAATCATGAAGGAATTATATCGACCACAATTGTCTAGTTTTGGAATACAAGAAAACCAAAGTAGAAGAAACGAAAAGTCTGGTGTTGTATTAACAAATATAACTTTATTGCTGGTCAAATCATAAAGCGGATACTGTCTGCCACTCCAAGATTTTAAAACACAATGTCAAAAACCGGACTTTTATGGGAAGAACACAGAGACAATCAAAGTAAAGTTTAAGATGTTACTGTATTGAACGAAATTCAAAATTAATCTGCAACTTCTTTGTATTGTCTCTGAATGGAAAAGTCACTCCATTGACATCCATCCTGAACTAGCAACATAGAAATTCAGAGGTCATTCTATGATATTTTGCTGGTCAGAGACAACCTGATTTGGTAAGTGAGATGAATTATTAAAAAGGAACAATAATGAACTCTTATCATGTGAGTCTTGATCTTCAGGAAATCATTAATTAATTTTGTTGGTGCCTTAGTTCACTTGTTAGAAGAGGAGATTTCATGATCCCTTATTAGCCTAATAAGTCTTTGGGGAATACCTAACAAGCTTTGTTAGCACCTTAGAACAATTTTTAAAAGGGAAGATTTTATTGCCCTTAAATAGACTGCTCTGAGCCTGCACATCAGCAAACTTTTGCGTTTAGCACAACCTGATACTCTTGGAGTCATTATGTTTTATCTCGGATTTAAAAGAAATATTCACTAAATGATGTTGCATTTCTCAACTAGAATACGTATTCAACCTTTTTTTGGCTATTGAAATCATCTGAACCCAAGTATTTTTTCAAAAATGGAGTAGACATATGCATTTTCATGATGCAATAGTTCTTATAAACTTTCTTTTGTCAATTTGCTTAATTTGAATAATTCTGATTCTCAAAGAGGAAAAACTTATGTATACTCCAAGACTAAACTCAAAACCTAGTCTTTTCTTAACACTAGACTCAATTAGATCAGTCTAGTTATGTGCTTTTGAAATCCTTGCTGCACAAGAAGTTTGACAATGCTGAAAGGAAAGCTAGGTGGATACCAGCTTCCATAGGCCAATGCTCAACTCTTTACATCCATGTCTTAATCAAAGTCAGGCATTGTTCTTGATTCAATGGAAACAGCTTTGAAGAAGGTCCTTTAGATCCTTTGCTGGATTGATACAAACGGATCTCTTGCAAAGGTCCCACAACTTATTCAGTTTGCCTCTTCACCAAAAGCTTCACAAAGGTGTTAGTTTTGAGCCTAGATTCAATCTCAGTAACCCTTGTTTGGTTGTCGTTCAAGCACAGTTTTCAGAGAGATTAATTTCCTGTCATACGTCCAATGAATTTCCACTTGATTGCAAATGGTGTGTGGAGATGTTTACAATCTTCTCCAGTTCGGCTGAATGACAATGCAAGCATCTGTTGTGCCGCAAGGTCAAATAACCAACCAAAGTTGACACCATCCATTCTTATCAACGGATATTTATGGCAAAATCTGAATATAAACAAAATGAAAATATATCTAATCAATAAAGCTATTCTTTTCTTATTGGACAATCTTGGTTTTCACATTGAAGATAATTATCGAACTATCTAATATAAATACACCTGAAATACCTCTGGCTTTTATACAGAGCTGGTCACAATAATTGGCTCTCTTGAAATTTTCTGTGTAACCTGTACTATATCCCCAGAAATAAATGAAAATCTACCAAATCTGTATCATCAGAATATGTTAATTAGATGTGCAAAGTAATTTAACAAAAAAATATATTATTTCAACTTACAGGTAATAATTTCAAAAAAGAAATAGGAAATATGACCTGGACAGCAATATTGGCACATTTTCTTAATATTTGTTGCATACCCTTTGGCAACAATGACTACCACCGAACGTTTTTGTGGCCATCTATTAGCTTCTTGCACTTGTCAGCTTGTAGTCTCTCCCACTCTTTGCAATTTGTTTAAGCTCTTGAATGTTTGCAGGATTCCTGTGGTATATGGTATGCCTTGAAACCATGACTCCACATTTCCGCTCTCTCCAAAGATTTTCAATGTTATTGAGATTCGGGTTCATTGTTGCCCAGTTTGAAACACTTTTGCATTTTCAACTGTTTTTGAGTGCTTTTGAGTTTGTGGAAAAAGAACGCCATAGAATGGACTGGCTGAAATGTGGTAACAATACAACCAATCAAAAGACGGAATGAGTTCAGTTGTCCAACTCATAGAATGATGATGATTCATCCCAAAATTACAAAAAATTTATCATCATGTTCCTTATATGTTTATCTATTAATCACTCTACCAACAACATACCAGTTTAATCACTGTTGCCGGGTTAAGGTTACTTATGTATTCTTACATTTATATCCATATATGTATCTATCCAGGCTTCACTCTGCTCTTACTGCTCATTGTAGAAACTAGTAATTTTTTACACACACTCCTCTCAATGAGCAGGAGAAATATTTTCTTTGTTTTTTCATAATTCCCCTCCAAAATAGGTTTTCAGTGGGGGTTCAATATGCAATGTAAGTTTAGACTAAATTGATCACTACTTTGTGCCAGCATGTTTTTTGAAAATTTAGATTTTTTTAGTGATAGAAACTAACAGCCAAACAAAAGGTGTGAGAAGTAGTCTATTCATTGATCACTCTTTTTCCCAACTTTTCAATTGATCACCCCCTCCCAACTGGGTATATATGGATGGTGTTGATTCATTATTTCGCAAGGAATGCTACTTCATAATAAGTTTTAAAATGAGTATTTGTGAAGCAATTCAGCTGACGCCATCAAAGGTTTGGACACAGGAATCATAAAACATTTCAATTACAGTTAAAGGCTATGGAGCATAAAACTGTACTATCACGTTAAACTTTCTCAGATGCATTCCATACTCACATAGAGTAATGGTAAAAAATAGTCCGAAACAAAGAAAACCTTCTGACACATAACTTGAGTAAGTTGCAAAGTTCTAGCATTAAGTAGATGACTTCACCTGAGACTTTATGATCTCAAATCAAGTGCTTATACTAAAAAGTTATTTCTAGACAGGTCTTGTTAGTCACTCAATTGAAACCATCATACAACCAATCTTTTTTAGCAGCATTACATGTTGAGGATGATCAATGAAAAAAATTGAAAAAAGCGGGGATTAAAGAATGATTTACTTCTCCCACCTTTTGCAGTACAATGATCACTGAAAAGGTCTGAATTTTAAAAAGAACAAGTATTGACAAAAACTAACCAAACAATTTAGCTTAAGCTTGAATTACAAACTGAACCCCCGTGAAAACCTACTTGGGGGAATTGGAAAAAATAAAAAGAAGAATTGGAAAAAAAAAGGCATTATAAGGAGTGGAAGTTGAGATTTTCAGCCATCTAGCTCTATTGCTGTGGTTTGTATGCATGATGCGTACATAGCCAGCCAGCCAGCCAGCTGGTTCAATTTGAAAACTGTAGAAACCTCCGTTGACAGTTTTGGTTGACAGTCTGTAATATGCTTTAAAATGAAAGAATAGAGAAACTGGGCCATGAGAAAATTGTTTGTGTTCTTCAAAACACATTTCATGTATCTATTTCTACCCACTTTATCCAAGTGCAATAAAATTAATCAATTTTTCTTCTCCCTCTGACACATGCTAACTTGAGATATGTAAGTTGAATGCTGTTGACTGCAGCTTTTCTTTCATCTTGACCCAAGCAAATGTTACAAAATGGCAATACTTCTAACTAATCTTTTAAATAGATTGCTCAGAGTCGTGGGACTATGGTCTGCTGCCTATTTCATATCAATATTAGTGATAAGAGAAATATAGATAAAAATGGAAGAGAGAGAATCAAAAAAAAGTAGAAAGGAGTAGATTGAATGCATGCAGAATCTGAAAACAGAATCGTGCATAAGACAACAAAGGTTTTGAAAATGATGCAAGGTCAATGGCAACGCTTGGGAAACCTGTGATGATACATGAGAGATTAGCAAAAAAAGGGCAAATCAATAAATTGATTGCCAAATGGGTGACAGATATTTGTAATGTGTTTACGCCTAGGATTGCA
This sequence comes from Thysanoteuthis rhombus, assembly GCA_963457665.1. Classification (NCBI taxonomy): domain Eukaryota; kingdom Metazoa; phylum Mollusca; class Cephalopoda; order Oegopsida; family Thysanoteuthidae; genus Thysanoteuthis; species Thysanoteuthis major. The sequence goes on along the minus strand of OY735213.1, from coordinate 59,244,326 downwards.
AATCTTGCTCCTACAGTATTTCACTCAGGCAAAATTGAGATATGGTAAAATAAAAGAAGGCCTACCACCTGCTTTCAAAAGTTTGTCTTTATTTTGTTTTTATAAACTCAAGGCTGAGGACAGAAACAACCAAAAGATTCTATGGTTTTGGATATGAGCAAAAAAACGAGAAGAAAAATTGATCAGAAGAGAATACTTGCTACATCTATATCTATCAACGTGTTTGTATGTAGGTATATGTGTATATATATAGATACATATGTATTTATAAATATATATACATATATATATATATATATATATATATATATATACATATATATATATATATATATATATATATATATATATATATATATATATATATATATATATATATGCATGTATACATATATACATATATCTTTTTCAGGGAATATTAGTAGCAGTTCACAGAGAAAAATATGCTGTTTACAAGTTTGATGCTGAAAAGGAAAATGTAAATATTTCAGTATTTGATTGTTCAGTAGGATCAGGAGAGGAGGTGTTTGTATCTGTGTAAATGAGGGTAAGATTTGGTTATATATACACACACACACACACACACACACACACACACACACACACATATATATATATATACCATTATATATATATATATATATATATATATATATATATATATATATATATATATATACCATTATATATATATGTATGTATAAATATGTATATGTATATGCACGAGAGTATACAATTTGCTTGTACATACCTAAGAAAATGAAAATGAGAGAAGGACAAATTGTGAAGGATAAACAGTATCTGCCTTTTGTATTCATTTATGGAATAGTTGCCAAAATATCTCTAAACTTGAACCCAAATCAGTGAATATCTAAAAAAAGAATTAATGAATGACCAAAGCAAGAAAAGATGAGAAAAATACCCACATCAGCTACAGGACTGAGAAAGGAAAGCAAAAACTACAAAACCACTTGAAATTGATCCTCACCATTTTTCCCTTGGACATGAACCAACCTTTTGTATACCATTTTGATAGGGACAAACCTCAGGGAGAAAGGGTTTTTTTTTAAATGGAACTGAACACACTATCCTACAGGGAATCCCCTAATTTGGCAATTCAAAAGATCAGAGTTTGAGTAAAACCTTATTAGGAAAGCCCTCTTGAGTAACTCTGGGGAGTTAAATATTCAGAGGTTGGGGTTTCATGCCCAAGAGACTAATTCTAAATGGAAGTGTTGTCAGCACTTCCCAGAATTCAGAAGACTTATTCATAATTCAACTTATCTTTCTTCTTGCCTGATGTATCATCCATCTGACCAGTAATGCAATAATGTCTTCCTTTTCTCTTCTCTTGCTTGTTTAGGTATTCAAAAGTGTTAATGTAAGTTTGATCCTTTCCAAGTCAAGGATTAGCAGCATTCTTAATGTCCGATCTCCCAGACAAAAGAACCAATGGTTGATTTGAACTAGATTTTTGATAAAGAAGAGAAACTGTCAGGCAGACGTGGCTGGCAACTTCCTGGAAATTTCCTGATAATCTCAGGCATTCTGAGAAGCAGAAAAAGGAAATAAAATTTGATTTGATATTTTTGCGAATGTTGTGATGGAGAAAAAAATTTTCTGAATACTTTTTATTCCTCATTTTACTGCTGTTTTAATGAAAGTATTCTTTAAACACAATGCACAGGTAGAGCGAATGGAAGCCTAGGGCTAGGACCCGGTTTCTCAAACAAAATATATGCTCATGAATTTTATTGTTACAAATCAAATATTGATGGTGAATTTTTTGATCATTCTTTTTTGACAAGGGGCCTCTCGTCCACTCAGCCCAAATTTAAATCCATCACTGTTCATACATGAATATGTATATAAATACATATACATATGTATGTATGTGTGAAAAGAGAGAGAGATAGATAAATACATACATTCATAGATATATCTATGTGGTACTGCCCAAATATTTGGGTAATTTAAACAGCGCATATGAACTTTTGCTTTTTCCTTTTGTTGGATAGTTGTATGTATGCCAAAGGGGTCCACTGTGAAGTGCAGAATTGGAATTAGAATAGGAAAATTCTTCCCATGGTCACATTCCCAAAATCCTTGGGTTGCACCATACATATATATATGTATATGATATCTTAGGCTCCGTGAATTAAGATTTATTGGAAGGGTTTACCACCTGAGAAATGGAGTTTTAAGATGAAGAGTGACTTGCCAAGGTTCAACCCTACCCTTTAAACCAAGGGTTTGTATCCCATGGTTCCTGGCATGAATAGGGTCAAGGCCCCTGGGTCTCAGGTTTGACAGCATTGTCTTTTTCCTGGTAGATGCAAGCTAGCTATGTGGGGGTATTCTGACAGTAAGTCTGACCTGTGGTTGAACCACAGGATGTGAACATCCCATAATTGGTAGATGTAGAGACTGACGATAGTGTTCTACCATCCCTTTGAAGGAAAATCAGGACAGTACAGCTGTCCACAAGTATAACCACAAATCCTCAAGATAGTATAGCCTTGTGTAACTTTGAGCACAGATCCTCAGGATGTATATGTATATGATGAAATGAAAGATTTGTTACACAAAAATATTTTTGCCCTGTTTGGGCTTCTTCATGTGAATGATTCTATTTAGTTGGATCCGTTATAGGCAATGGTGGGGGTATTTTTCTGGGTGGAGAACTTTCCTCTTATTCTCTTCATTTTATCAAGATATCTTATAAAAAAAATTATTTAGCACTCCGCATATAGGTATACAAAAACCGTCCACTATAGCTATATCATTCTTCTTATTATTATTAATAATGGTTGTAACATCATCATCATCATCATCATCATCATCATCATCATCATTGTACTACTACTACTACTACTACTACTACTACTACTACTACTACTACTACTACTACCTTCAGCCATTTTAAGAACTGCCTGATTGCCTTCTCATAATCATCCTAGTTATATAGAAGCAAACCCACCTAGAATATATATAGAATTAGACATAAACAACTAAAGTCATGTAGGAGTGAACCTTAAAATTGGTGGTGGAGACGGGACTGATAAAAGTAAGAATAGAATACTTCCTGCGAGGAAACATACCAAAAAGAGTTGATGGATTAACAACACACTGATGGAGAAAGAGTCTGTAACATCTCAAGTAACAACCAGACAGAAATCTACTTACCGTATGTAAGATGAAACAAGCAGTGGCCAACTACTAAACAAAGAAAAGAAAAAAAAAGATAGATAAATAGAATGAGAGAAAGGTTCTCCACCCAGAAAAAGGACACACCCCAATAATGTTCTGTATAGGGATCCAGATAAATTGAATCATTTGCCTGAAGAAGCCTATTCAGCATAGAAACATAAACATGTTTGTGTAGCAACTCCCTTATTTCAGCATATCTTGAGCTCTACTCTTACTTGAATTAACTTGATGTATCAAGCACTTAATGAAACAAATCCATCATACATCATGTATTGTATCACTGATTTGCACTTTGGTATTTATATATATATATATATATATATATATATAAATATGTATATGTATTCAAATATCAATACTTTACTGATTTACTATTTGCACAGTTGTTTATGTTTCATGATTTAGATTGAAGGAAATGTCCAATTTTCATTGACCAAAATGATTATCACAAATGTTACATATTGACAATTTTAAGAAAAAATCTCTTTGCCAAATTTCATCTTGTATGCAAAGAAGTGAAGATTAATAGAAAAGTAACTTCTTACAAACTTGTGCCTACCTGTCTTCAGATGTTCATTGCCAAAGTTTAAGATAGCATTTAATCTATTGCAATGAGCATCTCATTACTAATCTTCAGCTTTATGGATACCCGTAGTTTAGTGCTGAGGGAATGAAGTGCAATCGTGTTCCTTCTGAAAAAAAATTAGTCAGTACATTCAAATGCAAATCTCATATGGCCTAAAAATGTCAGTGAAATTAGTAAACTTTAAAACTTTTCCAACGGTGGTGGCTTGCCATTTTTTAGTACCACGCCTCTGATGATTACAATTGATATAATTGTTTTGAATCCGATATCAGTCAAATAAATACACACCTTCAACCAAGAAAGCGATCACATCAAATTGAAATAAACATATCTTTATTCAGAGTTAATACATCAAGCAATATATCTGTCAAATGAAATGGCCATCAAAAGTGATAAAAATTATATTCTATGATAAATGTCATTATCAGATGCTTGTTTTCTTTTCTCATAATTACTCACTGGGTAGTCTGAGGGTTGTGGACAGTGGGGTCATTTGTTTCATTCCCCATTGACAACACTTGCTAATCATGTGTAATAGAGAAATCTCTGATACAAAAACTAGGAATATGGAGTCTCTCTAATTTCTGATGCCTATAAATCCATACATAATAGATTTTGAATACTCTTCAAAAAGGAAGTTTCCAAAGATTCCTTACTTCGGAGATTCAATATCAAAAAGACCATCTAATTGTATTAAGCCAATTCGCCCCACAAATATAAGGTAATTTATTTTTTATGCTTGATTTTTATGACTACTTTCTAGAATTCACTTAAAAACTAAGAATACATTGAATGAATTCCAAAAGATATTTGTTTCACTGAACCAAACTTAGTTTAAGACCTTATTTAATTCAGAGAATTCTGTCAAAAATTTTGAGAAGAGTTATTATCATTCCAAGAGTTGTTTGGACTGGATTTATCTTTTGTGTTACTTTTGGCAGATCAAAAGACTTCTTCAGACATATCATTCATACTGAAAGAGGAGGGCTGCTTTCTAATATAAATTGTTGGCAAACAGAAAAGATATCATGACCAATGCACAAACCTGGTTGGTTCATTCTCAGCAACATGAGCCACACAGATGATACTATTCTCAGCGACATATTTAGAGGGAATGCTCTCTAGATCTCTCTCTGCTGAGCAAAAAAAAAACCACACCATGCTGGATTCCTGACTGGTCTGATATACTCCTATTGATCAATTTTTGCCTCCTTCAATTTTATCCCTCTCTTTAGCAATGTTCCTTATGTGTTATTTAGACTTCCTCAAGAAGAGGATAATGTAAACTCTTCTCTTTACACACATGGTTTGCCATTTCAGACTTCAAAATTCCCCCTTAGGATATGGCTTTCTCATACTCCTCTTAATAAAAAAATGGATGGTTTCTCCTTTATATCGATTTCCACATGGTGTATATGCAGTTGTTTGACACTCTCCATAGCTTTCTCAACCTATACTATCATCAATGATAAATGCTAATCAAGTTCCAATCAAATTGACTCAATCATGTTCTAAGGATTGAAAATTCTTGATTATCGGCAATTTTGATGTTCTCAATCATGGACATATAGGAAGTCTTTGATTGTCCAAAGTTTTACACTGTTTCACCAGAGTTACACTGATTTGCCTGAAATTTCATATTACATTGTTTAAATATGCAGGAAGGCAAGACAAGCCTGTCTGCTGCTGCTGCAGCAGGGTCAAATTCCAATCGTACTTCTATTCCAACTGAAGAAGATTACTGCAACTTTTGTATTGGATAAATAATAAATAATTTTTTAATATGAATATATTTATTTATTAGGATGAAGCAAGCCCTTGCATATCTGAAAGATAAATTTTGTATCCATGTGAGATATGGCTCAGTAGGTAAGAGAGCCACCTACCATTCACTTAGGTTTGATTTCAAATCTAATCATAGTGGGAAAATTTTGTAAATGTACTTATCTATTAAAATGAAATAACATAATTTTGGTTGGAATGTAAAAAGACTTTTTATTTCATTTCATTCAGCAAAAGACACACCAACCAATGTTAGATCATGATAAATGTTTATTATTTGCCTTGATTGAATGAACTTTTGACAAAAAAGGTCTATTTGCACTGATAAAACTGATTCACTGAAATTTACATTCATCCCCATCAAATAAATATTTGTTGTATTCTTTAGAAGATCACAATGTTTGGCTTTACTACATTTAGTATACTTACAGGTTTGGTAACCGTTTTAAGAGGTTGCCATATAAAGACAATTATTGCAGATATAACATGTATGTATGAAACCAG
>OY735213.1:59135744-59233244 GCA_963457665.1 Thysanoteuthis rhombus | reverse complement strand
ATTAGCACAATAAGCCATTCATTTAGTCATGATTTCTAATTCTGAATGCTAAATTTCTGGAAAATGTAATTTTTATTAAGATTGAATTGTTAAATTATTAAAATCAAGTATCTTTCTCTCCTGCTAAAATTTTGTTCAGAATTGATCAAAGATGTTTAAAAAATCAACTAACATTGTTAGTTGGAAGAGTTGCCAAACTACTAAAATTTCTTTCAACTAAATCAAATCACATTTTGGATAGATTGCAATTGTAGACAAAAAACAGAGTCTGTGCTCCATCAAATACAAATGAGAAATGATCTTTATATAAACAAAAATTCACAGATATAAAACTGGATAAATAAATGAATGCAGTATATCAAATCCTTTCTAATAATGTGGATATATATATGTATATATATGCATATATATATATATGTGTGTATATATATATATATATATATATATATATATATATATATATATATATATATATATATATATAGTGAATAGTAATGTATGTGCAACAGGCATGTGCATGTATCAAATAGATCTTTAATTCAAGATAATGTTCAATACCATTGATAGAGTGGTTATAGCATGAATGAAGATTCTTTCAGTGATTCATTACAGATTGTACTTTCCACTTCATTTAAAAAGATTTTTAAATATATATATATATATATATATATATATATATATACACATACTTATATATGTATATATACATATATATATATATATATATATATATATATATATATATATATATATATATGTTTATAGTCCGTAATATTTTAAGTGAAAAAAGTAAAATTCAGATATTTATCATTAAGTTACATTAATGAGAAAAATAACTGGCAGATGCTTCAGCAATCCTCATTCAGTCTTACTGACTGTCCAGTTCTGCGTAGGGCAGAGGTAAAATGCCCGCTTCTGGGTCTGAAGCAAAGGTTACGATCCTACCTCTTGGTACTGGATGGGAGAATGTATAGTCTATAGCCACACTGAAGAGTGGTAATACAACGAAACAGCCGTCTGTGGATGATTTAATTATTATTATATATATATATACATATGTATATTTTCATTAGTCTTGGACAACTTAACCAGGATATGACCTCTCTATCATGGGCTTTGCAGAGCACACAATTTCTGAACTTGTCTTGTTTGTCATGCTTACTCATATTTTGCCAGCTGTGCTTTTGTCGGGTTGTCCACTGGTTGTCTCACATTTTTCTGACATAGCCATCAGTGTTTTCTAATGGTTTATATTATTTCTGTCTCTCTCCTCTCTTTTCTCTAATATACTGTGCTGTCTTGTGATTTCTCCATCTGAGGTTCTCAGTTAGGGGATTAATCCTCTGTTTAGATTCCATGTTTCAGCTTCATAGGTAATTATTGGGAGGATGCATGGGTTGTATACCCTTCTTTTCAGGATTAATGGAATTTTTTTGTTCTTGCAGGTTGAATGGGCTTTACCAAAAACTTGCCAACCTAGAGTGATTCTCGCTTGATATATATATATATATATATATATATATATATATATATATATATATATATATATATGTATAGTATCATAAAAGATAATAGTGGAGACCAGATTTCGGAAAAACATCCTTCACTAGTGTGACATGCTTTAAACTTTTTAGACCTGTCCATTATCAAAGCATTTTGATAAGAGGTGAGTCTAGAATGTCTGGAACACGTCACATTTATAAGAGATTGTTTTCCCAAATTTGGTCTCCACTATTGGATTCTATACCACTATTATGTGAGATAAACCATAACCAATTATATTGAACAGGTGGAATAAAACATTTATAAAAGCCAAGCAAGAAAAAGTGTATTTTAAGCTTAGGAATTATTAGTTGCTAAGAATTTGGTCAGACAATTGGGTGGGTGCTATTCCATTCCCAGGCTAGGCCATCTTAAGTTCCATAATTGCGGAAAACCCTCCCAAAATCTTCATTTGCAAAGTCAAGCCTTTCATTAAGTCATGTATATATTCACATATGTGTATTTGTGTGTTGTGTGTCTCTGTGTATGTAAGTGTGTATGTGTATGTGTGTTTCTATGTGTGTGTGTGTGTATGTGTGTGAGTGTGTGTGTGTATGTATGTGTGTGCATATATTCACATATGCATGTGGAGAAATGGAGAGAGCCATTTTATAAAAAAACAAAAAAGAAATGAATCCAACAGACTGTGATGCCGGATGCCTTGAGGAAATGGCCAAAAAAATGACATAGCAACAAAAGAAGTCATAGATATACACAGAGAAGGGAATAAGGACAGGAATGGGATTGGGGAAAAAAGTTGCCAAAGATTTTTCCATTGCAAAAACAATTGAGAGACAGTCAAATGCTTCCAACATAATGCTTTGTGCAAACGTCTTTCAAGCATTATAACAGAATATCAAGAAGAACAACAAAAAAATGAGAGAGTTTCTTTTTTTCCTCCAAAGAATGGACAAAATTCAAAGATATTAATGACTTCTCTTGGGATTCTAATTCAGTAAGACTTGTTAAATATGGCGAATGGATCATGAAGTTCCTGAGAAATCCAGAATCAAGGAAGTTTATTGGTTTATTGTGGGCGGAGAAAGAAGTCAGGGTTTTTTTGTTTTTTTTTTTAAATCTATCCCAAGGGAAGTAGCAATGACAGGAAAAGAATACACAGAAAGTAAACTAATAAAAAAAAAACATGGAAAAAATAATGAATTAATGAGTGTTGAATAGTTTGAAAGAAAGAGAAAAGGCAATTGTGATAAGTCAAATGCAAATGAAGTAAGGAAATATATGAGGTCTGCCTGGAAAGAATTTAGCCATCTAATCCGAACAGAATAAAATAGGGGAATGGTCGCTTAGTCTTCTCTAAATTACTCCTATTTGGACCTCACACACTTATCCTTTCCACTTTTCAAAACAGTCAGCAAAGTCCTCTTTTAGGGTCGCCATCAGCTAACTCATCTCATTCTATTTAATCTTGTCAATGGTCTAAAATCCTATCCTATTTCAACAGTGATTTTGGCTTTGGCAAATCTGAACTGTAAAGGGGTTGTAAGACCTGAACGATACAATGTTCTGTCCCAGAAACCCTTGATTCATGTTTACTGATCAGTCATTGGTTGATCAGCCGTAGGTCTAGATGTTGTGAATGTGATGATTGAATAACCCCACTGGTGAGCGCTGGTTTACATATGTGCAGTAAGGTCCCCTTTGATTGGTTGACAAGTTACTTCAAGGACATGAAATTGGTGGGCCATTGTGCAGAGAGCAGATTAGGGACTATTTCAAAGGAGATGGATTAAACTTAGTGCTAAGGTCAGTCATTTATTTTTCATGCTCAAATTTCCCAAACTTAATCACTAAAATTAAGGATAATGTGCCAAGTCAGCATAATGAAATTATCTTAGAAGATGAACCGTTCAAAGGGTTTTTGCTCTTTGAGAGTAAAATTTGCCATCAACAAATATTTTGATTATTCTTTAACTCCTCAACTGCAAAGACATAAATTTCCATTATTGCATTTTGATAGCTATCTCAATAGAAGATAACTTTTATTACTTTATCTGTAAGGGCTTGTATCTTGCAATGGATATCTTGCAATGGACAAGGGTATTTATCTTGCAGTGGATGAATATTACTTTTCACTATCTTCAGCAGATCATGGGTTAAGATAATGAAAAATAGCATTCCAACTGAAATAATGAATCACCATCACACATATATGCTTCTGTTTACCTCATAAATTAATCAGTGGTGGCAGAAAAATTGAGTTACCTTAATGAAAATACTACCAGTGTGGTGTGAATCATGAATTTATAATTAAAAAGAAAAATGGGTCAGGTTAGTTGCTCAATAGATACCGTTGCATGACCAATATCTTTGGGCAGCATGCTGTGTGGGTGGTGATCAATTAAAAAATGGAAAACGGGTTGATCAATGAATAAGTTACTTTTCTGGCATTTTGTTGGGCAGTGATTACTAAGAAAATCTAAATTTTTGAAAAACACGAATGTTGCCAGATGCGAAATAGAGGATTGGTTTAGGATACACATACATTTCAAAATGAATCCCCTGCCCCGCTAAAAATCTAATTAGGGCGAGAAGTTTAAAAAAAAACATTTCCCCTACTCATTGAGAGGAGTGTGAGCGCAAAATTTCAAGTTTTTACTATGAACAAAAAAGGCTGTGCAAAGTCTGAAGACATAGACACATGGATACCTAGATGCATATAATTGTCAGAACACATGAATGATAACCTAAATGCAGAAACAGTATTTAAACTGGTCTATTGTAGAAAGAAGTGATTAATAACTTTTACTTTCACAAAGTACAAGAATGTTTTGTAAAACTTCTTTCAAAATAAATTACTATCTTCAGATTTCAATACCTGGATGCATCATTGGTATTGAATCACCATGGCCCAACAAATGGCCCGCCAGACCAACAAGTCAAGAAGGCTGCAGATTCTTTGCTCTTTGTTTGCCTGTTTGTCATTGTGTTTCTCTAGGGGATCACATTCACATTTTAGAAACTACAACCTTGAAAATTTTAGTATGTCACTATGCACCTTCTAAAAACGTTTCTTTGTTTTTTCAATAAAGTACTTTTTGGGGAGTCTCTATGGTCATTTTCATCTTCTGCTGGTATTTCTTTCTTGATGATTTTTTCTTGATAATTAGTTCTAGTTCACCAACGGGCTATGGTGATTCATTTGTTGTGTGTTACGGATATCAGTTTTCTTCTTAGTTTCGTCTCAGATATTTGCTTAGTTCAATCTTATTGGAAGGAGAGAAATTATTGTAGAATGATTGCAATTTATCAGTCTTCCAAGTGGAGAAGACCTGCCTACCATGAAAATCAGCATCTGAAACCCCAGGTTTTACATGGGCTTGAACACTGACCACTGGTGATGGTGTAAAATATCTCAGCAATAAAAAAAAAACACTTGAAATTTCTTTCCGAGTCTCTTGGAATGATTAAAATCTATAACCATTTTATTCATCTCGATTCATGTGAATTCAAAATGTTTATCCAGCCAAAGGAATCAACTTGAAAATCTGAATGGAATTACCAAATGCACAAGTGAAATTTATTCAAGGTGAACATCATCATCATCATCATTTAGTGTCTGTCATTGGACGTAGACCTTCTCCAAGATTTGCCATACCTCTCCATTACGGGCATTGCCGAGCCAGTACTTTTTGAATTTATGAAGCTTGTCACTTCATCTTACCTTCTGTCCGCTGCAATTTTCCCTATTGTAAGTCATGATATCTAGTAGTTGTCAGACATTCTCACAACTTATCCAGCCCGTTGCCATTTGAGGTTTCTTAGTGTTTCTAAGATATCTCAGATTCCTGTCTTTTCTCTAATATACTGTGCTTTCTCATAATCTCTCTATGTGAGGTTGAGTATGATTTTCTCCTGTGCAAGTCGCGTGAAAACTGCCCAAATAATCTAGTCCTATTTGTAACAGAATAGATATTAACATTATTCCTCAAAATAAAGGCTTCTATTGAAACAAGCATCTTAAATGAAAAATACAGAATCTATAGTTTGTTGCATGCATTACCGAGTGCATTCCCTATTTCATGGCATTTCTCAGGGCTATTGGAGTTATTTGGTGGTGCCTATCTCCTCTCCAAATAACATGAGACATGTTGTATTAGGTTATATGGTATCTGCAGTGACAGGTAATACCTGACATATCAGAAGAAGTAGCACCTGTCTGTTTCAGTGGCTCCTGGTTGGGAATGAAAATGGTGGCAAACCAAGGCTGAGTAGACCAGTTTACACAACTATTTACCTATAACTAGGGGGAAACTAAGATTAGAAAGCCCAGTCTATCCTTTGATTTGCCCAGGGCTTGGTGGAGGAGTGGAGTTATGACTTTCCCACGGGCCTCATTACAAAGTGAACATCAACTGTCTCAGCTGAACTTAGTTTGTCAATTCCATTTTTACATGCTACTGAATATTAGGCCACCTGCACCTCCAAAATACAACTGATTTCCATACTTTGAATGAATGAATTACCATAGCCTGAGCATGAAACAAAACTAATTATCTAAAAAATCGTATAAATTTATCAACAAAAATAGATCTTTCATCAATAATTATTCATAAAATACCAGCAAAAGAATTTGGCATCATTTATCCATTTCTATAGAGACTCAAAAAAGCACTTTTCTAAATTAATGAAGATGAGGATTCTAGATGGTGCTAAAAGGTGTGAAAGTTGTAACCTAAAAAATGTGACAAGGTGTATATACACACTCACACACACACACACACACACACACATGCAAACGTATAGGCACAAACAAGCTAAGAGAAACAAAAGTTTAAGCCACTTGTCTAGTTGGTTGGGTGGGCCATTTTGGGGGCTACAGTGATTCAATAGACACAGACACTCAAAGAGAAAAGAATCTGTTGCCCACTTGGCTGGTTGGTCAGGCTATTGTGGGGCTATGGTGATTCATTACATACCAGAATGTGTAGATATATTGCTCTATTTTTTTTCTCAGAACCAAGTTATTTTTGTTATTGTAGATTGAGCCTGTATCTGAATACTGAAATGAGAGAAAAATTATAGCAAGGAGTTACAGACATGCCATTTTTGGCCGTGATGGCATCTTAGAGTCTACATCTTCATACTGAACTCTATCAGTCTTTACAGTGATTATACCACCTTTTTATTCTGCTGCATTGGCTGTGTCTCTATCAGAGCATTAATCCCGAAGATCTTCATTTCATTGTGCAAGTATAAGCCCTTCAGGGAAACTTCCCACTTCACTGTTCTTGACTAAAATACAGCCCCCAATTGATCGATATTGCTCTGAATGTACATCACGGTAATCGCAGCAGCCAGAGCTCTAATGGCTACGGTCGTAATTGTGGGGCGTCGTTGCCGCCTTTATCCTGAAAAGAAACACACACTTTCAGGTTGTTTGTGGGCCGCCTTCTGAAACCACCAGCGACCACTAGGTACCTATTTGTTGACGATCAATCTCCTGAGGATATTTAACGAGATTGTGGAGCTCCATTATGGGCAAGTTGGAATTGCTAACGTTCTCTTTCATGCTGTTTGGTGGGCTATGTAATTCAATATGAGTAAGGTGGACTGTACTGAAGAATTAATAGCAGAAGAGATTCTGAGTGAGTTGTGTGTGTGTGTATATATATCTGTCTGTACTTATGTACATCTATGTAGACATGTACTTGAATATGCGAATATATGAATTCAGCTCAGAATTTTCTCTTTAATCATATACTATAAATGTTCACAATCCATGTATATATGTATATATATATATATTTATATATGCGTGTGTGTGTGTGAAGTGAATGGATTTAGATCTGACAGAATGTTGCGTAAAGTAGACGATGAGGAAAGGAAAAAACTAGGGACTAATTAGTACGTATCAAATCATTATTACATTTTAATGAAGAATCTCAGATGTACTTATTATTCTCTAGTCTTTTCCTTTCTACATTGTCTACATTACACAGCATATATATATACACATATATATTTATATATATATATATATATATATGTTATGCCGAATCTATAATTAGAGAAATTTACTTATTTTTTCAATGAAAAGAAACTTGGACTTCACTTTGATTATATAAACTTATGATTGTAGAAAAATAGTTGTTTTATTTCCTTGTTTTGATCACATTAACTTTTGATCAAATTAAAACTCCATTTATTCATTTTTCGTAGATAGAATATTAAAACTTGGCAAATTAGGAAATTTTGCTGACTTGATGTAACATATATACTTAGTGCAGAAAAATTTGTCAGGACTGTAAAATATCTTTCATAATTGCTGCTGAACATATTCAGTATATAACAGCCGTAAAAAAAATGCATGTTGATACTTATATATATATATGTTTATACGCATATGTATGAGTGTGTGTGTATTGCACCTATGTAAAAATGCAGTTCTCATTGAAGGTATACACAGTCACTGTGTTCTACTGACAAACCAATTCAATACATATTTTATAGCACGCAGAGATATACACACATACACAGATATATGAGTAAAACTGATATTTATGCATTCAGTGAACTTTCATTTCAAATAGAGTCACAAAATGATATAACATATCTGTAATTATCCATACATATGTATATATTTATACATATACATAGTCATATAAACATCCTATTTTTTTCACTGCTGAAAAGGAAATTTTGTTTGTCTCGTTTTATATACTCTCAAAGTGTCCATGATTACATACCATGTAACTCCTCCTTTATCAGATCAGTGTTATTCCAACATCTCATCTCATGACAATTCTTTTAATTAATATTAGGATCTTGATTCATATGATTTACTTTTATTTTCATGTATATTTTTGATTTCGTTTTTTAGTATAGTATTGATCAGGTATTATACCATAGCCCCATTTCGGAAGTATATGTAGTCAAGAAAGCTCCACAGCTTTAAACATTAAAGGACTTTTCCCATAGATTTTTTGTGTCACTTCAATCACCCATTTCACAATATCTATCCATAAAAATTATGTAGTTTTCCTCAGTGTTTTTTTCCCTGTTTCCTCTATACTTTGTTATTATTACACAATGTATAAATTGTCTCCGATTGGGATCATCAGTTGTTTACCATGTAACCGTTTCAGGGATTTTAAAAACAGAACAGTTATATCAACATGGCACTCCAGAAGTATTGATCAAACACCATCACCATTTATGATATAGTTTTTTCCATACATGTTGTTTGTCATTTTATATAAGGTTTTACATGTATTGTATATTGATATTATTTTATACAGCATATTTATTTTTTAAAACAAGACTTATTTACATAGGTTAGGCTAAAAATGTTTTCAACTTGAATAACAACAGACATGACTCGCCTTTCATGTGATTTCTATTAAATGTTTACCAATGTGAATATTAAATCCATTGTGACAGATACATATATGTATACTGATATCTAACAAGATATGAATTTAATGACTCGTCGGAAAATCTTTTAAATAGTTTTTTTTTTATCATTGCTGCATTTCATAATTTTCCTGTTTTTTTAACCAATATCTAAAATGAAAATGAAGTTTGTTGTGATTGTAATGGTATTGATATGAAGCACTTATTATTTGTTGCTTTGGTGGTTGAGATTCCAAATGTGAAAGACATCTCTACAACAACGAACAATAACCGTCATGTACCAATACCATGACAGCCACAACAAACTGCATTTTTATCTTAAAAATTGGTTTGAAATAGTCAAGAACTAGGGAAGCGCATCATCGATAATAAAGAAGTTCACTATCAAAAAGATTTTTTCTAAAAATAAAAAAACGTGATTGACAATTAAATAATCACCATTGAAAAGATTATTTAGATTATCATTAAATCTGTAGCATTGTTCTTACCATTGAGCTAAACAGCTGCCACTAATGTAAAGACCCAGATAACTGTTTTCACTCCAAATTTTCATCTCATTTATTCTCAGTCCATATCTGCTCCTAATACATCACTCTCGAGTTGAAAGAAATGAATAGAACAGATATGGACTAAGAATAAATGAGATGAGAATTTTGAGTATAAGTTTTGGGGCCTTTGCATTACTAGCATCTGTTTAGCTCAATGGTAAGAGCAATGCTACATTGAAGCAGCTACCCTATCGGTCACAGGTTTGATTTCTGAAGCAGCTCCATTTTTTATTGTTTTTTCTATTTACCTTGTCTAGGGTCATGTGTAATGAAGGTAGATCATTCCAAATAAAGTTTTTATATAACGTAATGCAATTTATAATCATACTGTTGGATCATGTAACCATTTCTCAATAAATACATATACATATAAATATGTAGATACTCATATTCCACAAGACAGGTCGAATAAATGAAAGAGATAATTAAGAAGTAAGGAAAAACCATACTGGTTGAAGATCGTTTTATATTTGATAACTTGGATATTTAGTAAAGAGTTTGTGTGATCATAGTTAAGTGTTTCAGTTCACAGAAAAGGTTTCTCTTAACCCAAGAAAAATCTGGTGTGAGTAGTGGTGATAAAGAGTGAAAAAGTATACATTTACACACGTATACTCTGTCATAATCATCATCAGTCTTTCATCATCCATTGTTGGACATAGACCTTCCCCAGGATTCGCCATACCTCTATATTGTGAGACTATATTTTCTGAATTTGTCTCGTTTGTCTCTCCATCTTGTACTCTGCCAGCCTCAGTTGTACATATGATCTCTGGGGATCCATGTTGCGAGTCATGATGTCTATTGTCAGCTATTCTTGCAACATGACCAGCCCATTGCCATTTGAGATTTTATAATGGATTCTATGATGTCTTGGACTCCTGTTTTCTCACTGTATAGATATGTAATTGTATACTTTTTCTACTTTATATCCCTCACCCCTTGTATATATTTGTCTATCTTCGATACAACTCAGTGGAAACAATGACTCTGTAGTGGAGTGATAGTTGCTCAGCATGGAGACCTCAATTCAAACATTAAGAACCAAGAATGATACAGAGAATTTGTATTCTCCAATCTATTTCTTCTTAATTCTGTGTTTTTCACAGTTTACCAAGGCTACAACTAACAATACTTTACATTATTGATCAATCTGTTGATTACTTTCTCGATTAATCAATTAGTTGGTTATGTTCTGGCATGATGATTTAGACAGGTTCAGGAGATTCTGGCGCCATGGGACCAACGATAGAAAGATCTGGCAATTCTTTGGGCAGGTCTATGTCTAATGATGGACATTAAAAGGCTGATGATGATGATGATGGTGACAATGATGAATGTATCATTTGGCCTAGACAATGTTTCTTTAATTGTTTATTCTATTTATGTTGTCTAGACCAAATGATTCTTTCACCGTGTGATAAAGAGAGATTATTTCAAATAGAATTTAAAAGTAATTTATAAACGTAATATATATATATAAATATATATATATATATATATATATATATATATATATATATATATATATATATATATATAGTAACTTTCCACAGTGTCAAAATTGCCACCATTTTGCTGGATTACTTCGCATTCATCCAACAAACATATGCATGTATCTATAAATCTATATCTCTATTTTTCTTTCTTTCTCTCTCTCTCTCTATATATAAATCCGTACAGAAATCATACATGAAAATTAATACATCTAATTGTATAATTGTGTGTTGAGTCTGGTTTCTGTAATAACCTAAAAGTTATAATGGATTGGTTCATGCGAAATACATTAACAGAGCCGATGAAACTATAAAAGGGTTGTAAAATGTCATAGTCAGTTTTCAATACAATGAAGAAAACATCACAGAAATACTAATTGATTGAAACTAAAATAAAAGAAAAAAATAGTGTGTGACTGAAGGTAATGCTCATTTTTTAAAGTTTGTGCAATCTTAAACTGGAGACTTTATGTCAGATCACCCTTTGAAAAAACCGAGTTGAGTTTAGAATTGAAAAAACTGAAAATTCAGATGCTTGAATGATCAAAAAAAAAATAGCTAATAAAATAGCTTTGAGGTCCCTGTTCTATTTCATATATCAATAACTCATTCATTATTGACAGGTGTATAATAATGTATATATATATATATATATATATATATATATATATATATATATATATATATATGTATATACTCATAAATCACAGATTTTTAACCCCAAAATTTACATGAAAAAATACCAGCAAATTATGTACCAAACCTTACTCTCTATATATGGGTCAATGGCTCAGAGAAAAATATTATTGACCAAGAGTAGATGTCTGTTACCCACTGATGCCACTTACCTATGAGTGAGTTTCTGCTGTACATATGACATAAAACAGGAATAGATAACTAATATGTTTCCGATCAAAGTGAGATGTTGACTTTGGTAATGATTATTTCTGAACCTGAATTATCTTCATCAGAAAAGTAGGAGTATATCATTGAGGCTGCATCTGCATCTACCAACCTTTTCTAATCTGTGCCAGGAAAACAACAAAAGTTGACGATGTCTGGAGGAATTGCTGGGGCACCTTTGGTTAGTGGCGAATATATTTGAGCTCTAAAGCTATGGCTGATCCAAGGATCATTATCCAATGAAGGCTTTGTTGGAGGTACTACTGCTATTTCCATGTGAGTCATAGCATGAGATGATCATTATGAAGACATGCATATACTCATACATAATAACATGAAATATACAATGTTGGTGGTAAAGTTGTTACCTTGATGAAAATACTCAAAAAAAGACAAACAACAGATTCATCATCCAATGGGGTAATCAATGAATAAGTTACTTTTCTTGCCTTTGTTAGGCTATAATCATTAAAAAGTGTAAATTTCCAGAAAATAAGCATTTATGCCACCCTTCTCTATCATGGTGTGTTGCAGAGCCAATACTTTCTGAATTTGTCTAGTTTGTCTCTCCATCTAATACTCTGCCGGCCTAGGTTGCACATGTGATCCCTGGGGATCCATGTTGTGATTCTTGATGTCCATCGGTTATCTGCCATTCTTGTAACATGGTCAGTTTCCTAATGGATTCTATGATATCTCGGACCCCTGTTTTCTCCCAGATATATTGTACTATCTTATGGTCTCTCCATGTGAGGTTGAACATAATTCTTTCATGTGCACGTTGCACGGTTCTCGATTTGGTCAGGTTCAATGTTTCAACTCCATAAGTGACCATTGGAAGGATGTACTTGTTGTACACCCTTCTCCTTAGGATTAATGGAATATCACTATACATGAATAACCCAACCCCAGCAATATCAATTAAACGAGTCTGTTGTGGGTAGTGTTGATTAACATACATGTACAAAAGCATGTGTAAAGGTATTGATAATTGAGAATTAGCGAGGTCTGTGCTTGTTGTAATAGTCCCTCAAGTTAATTGATTCCGCTGTCATTCTAATTATATACCACATGATTGTGCGTGCTCTCAGTGGAACGACACCAAATGCCATCAAAGGCTGGGTGCACGCATTACGCTGAGAGTTATTGTAATTGAATAAATCAAACTGCAGGAGGATCAAACTTGGTATGCAAATACTAGGCTTACACATGATGAATAACCTTCTTAATATTCAATTGAAATGAACATTAATTTAAAAAAAGCACTCCCCTCCATTTTAACATCAGGAATTCTAATCGCTAAATCTTTCGGCGTGATTCTCATACAATTATTAGATAAATCATTTGGAGCAAAGGAAAATAATTGGCTTCAAACTTTAAATTTCCTGAGTTTAGCTTCATGCTAACACTTTTTGTTTATATCTGAAAACCTTCAACCAAAGCAATCACCAGAACGGTCAAAATGGGTTTCAGTTTTCAAATTGGTCTGTCTGTCTGTCTGCCTGGCTGTTTGCCTGGCTGGCTGTCTATGTATGTATTTATATATCATGTACACAAGCATATGGAGCTGGAGGGCTGAAAGCTACGACGTTTACTCCTTATTACGTCCATAAAAATTATTTCATTTTTTGAAAATCCCGCCCCACCCCAGAAAAAAATGGGAGATCAATTTTCATGCCAAAGTGATTTGGTGTCCAGCAACATTCATTTTTGTTCTTTAATCATTCAGACCCTTCAGTTATCATTACTGAACAGAACATGAGTGAAGTAAGTTTGATTGATATCCTTTTTTCTAATCTTTTTTCATTAATCACCCTGACACAGCACACAACCAGAAGACGTTGGTCATGTGACGGTTTCTGGAGAACAACTAACCAGACCTATACCTATTTGATTTTTGATTTCTGATTTTGCTTGATAACCCAGTAGAAAAAGATGCTTGTACTATGGGAAATGTACAAGGTTTGTCTGGAAAGTATTCAGCCATTAGATATTAACGAAGAAATTAGCTTCTGCATATCTGCAGCAATGGCACTTTAGTCTCTTCTGTTGGGATCTCACACTCTTATTCAAACATTCCTTCTCCTTTTAAAACAGTCTCTTTAGGTATTTTCATCAGCTGTCTGGCTAAATTCCCCTTGATCTCATCCACAATCTGAAATTTCTTCCCGTTCAACTGCAATTTTAGCTTTGGCAAAAACCAGGTATCATAAACCTGAACTGTGAAGGGAATGACGGACTTGCACGATGCACAGTTCTTCCAGTCAACTCTGCACAGACAAGAACGGCCATTTTGAATGCAATGGTCACACAATACAAAAGCTCACTTGATGGCATTTCACTGCAAACTGAGTGACTGTGAGGGGGGAGTATTTGTTCATGCCTCTACCAAGTTACATCAGAGCTAAGCAAACAGTTCTCACACAATTAAAAGTACGCAAGTGTTTTCAGACTGCTGTTGTCATTTTGGTTCATCTTTTGAACACAATGATTCTGATGTTGTAACTTACACTTATACATTAAGATGATCCTTTGTCTAAAAAAATTCAGACAGAAAATATTCAAAATGCTTAGACTCTTCCCAGAGAGACCTCTTCTTTTGATGCTTCTCTAAGTACCTCGAGTACCGATTGCTATCATCGTCATCATCATCATCATCAGTCTCTAAACATTCGTCATTGGACATAGACCTTCCCAAGGATTCGCCACACCTCTCTATCATGGGCGTCCCGGAGCCAATACTTTCGGAATTTGTCTAGTTCGTCTCTCCATCTTGCATTTCAGCAGCCTCAATTTTGAATGTGATCTTATGGGATCCACGTTTTGGGTTGCAATGTCCATCAGTTGTCTGCCATTTATGCAACAGGTTTAGTTTATCACCATATGTATTTTCTAATAGATTCTATGATATCTCAGACTCCCATTTACTTCCTAATATACTGTGCTGTCTTGTGATCTCTCCATGTGAAGTTGAGCATGATTCTCTCATGTGCGCGTTGCATGCTTCTCAGTTTGCGAGTCTGTCTCTTGGTTAGCTTGCATGTTTCAGCTCCATAGGTGACTATCCAGAGGATGCGTGGGTTGTATGCCCTTCTCTCTAAGATAAATGGGACCCACTATTAGACTAATCGATAACTGCATTTTAGCTGACTGCTGATCTGGCTGACTGATGGTTTGGCTTACTGACAGATGGGGATTCCAAAGTTTGCCGAATCAACTCTTTTTAATCTAGACTTTGCTCTTTTTGTGGTGTACGAGAGAGGACTCATGCGTCCATGGTCTGAATTTCAGGCTTGTTATAAGCTTATAAATTCAGAATATGCACCAATTGCTCTAGGAATACTCAGATCTTTCTAATCAGTCAGACTCGATATGGAGTACTAACAATATTTAAATGTTGCTGCTGTGGAAAACATTTATTTGATATCTGATAATATAAAAAGCTTTTTCGTCTGCAATTCTGGTATCTACTCACCAATTCTCCAGCCTTCCATAGTCTTCTTTTATTAAATAAATTACTTTGACAGCAATAAAGGATAAAACCAATTTTCTTTCATATTTGAATAATGAAGAAATAATGAGAAAGGGCCAGTATTTGCCGAATGAAATGTAATGCAGCAAGACCTGAATCCTAATGATGTGACCATGTACCACTTGGGGGGGATGCTGAAAGGGGGTACTACAGATAAGGGGGGACCACTGAAAGGGAGGCCACAGATAAGGGAGGACCACTGAAAGGGGGACTGCGGATAGGAAGGACCACTGGAAAGGGGGCTGTGGATAATGCTGATGACGTACTTTTATATCTATCATAAGAATTGATTGAAAAGAACAAATGATTGTTTTGATGACCAGAAAAAAAACATACCAGTGAAAAACAAAACTGCAAATATTTTTTTTTTCTCAATGGGGACTGATTGGAAGAACTTAACGGAAGTGGGGGTTAAAAAAAATCCTTTATTTCTAGATATAAAAAGTAAATGTATTATTTTCAGCCCTCTCTTCCCATCTAAAGAACCTGTATGTGTGATACATAACCAACTAGCCACACCAACTTGAAAACTGAAGAAACCTATGTGGAAAATTTTGGTCTCATTTTTGGTCGATGGTTTATGATATCATGAGCATTTTATGCATTTTTAAATGAAGTAACTCGTTTTTTCATATTCATTTTTATTGGTTGTCCCAAAAGGAAACAATGATTTTTTTTTCAGTGAGTATATGTGTAAATACATCTACAGATTTATCTGAAAATTACATATATATACATATATATATATATTTATATATATGGATAAATGTGATGGATTTATTTCATAGAGTGCTCGATCCATTCAACTTTATACTATGAAAGTGATGTTGATTTAGGGTAGAGCTGAAAATAAATAATAGAATGTGGATTCGTTACACAAACTAGCTCATGTTTCTGCCTTCTCTGGGCCTCATATGATATGAGGCCCCAAAAGGGCAGAAATATGAGCTAGTTTGTGTAGCGAATACACATTCTACTATTTATATATATATATACATACATACATATATACATATATATATATATATATATATATATATATATTTATTTACATATATATATATATATATATATATATATATATATATATATATATATATATATTTATTTATATATATATATATATATATATATATATACATATGTATATATATATATATATATATATATATATATATATATATATATATATATATATATATATATATATATATATATATGTGTATATATTCTCAGTGTATGTCAATAGTTCCAGTAATTATCTAATAAGATATCATTTTCAGTTTTACGTCAGAGAATATATCTCTAAACTTTGAAGTAAATTCAAATATCAATGAAAGAAATTCTCATTATTCCTAAATGCTGGAAGAAGATACACCAAGAGACGAAATCAAACTCTGAATTAAAATCATATTTGGTAAATATATTTACGGAGTGGAAAGTTAATACCTGGATTAAGATGTTTGTTATCTCGTTGTGTTTGTAATCTGATTTTATCCTCCGAATATTTGGTTTTCAGGGTTTTATTACAGGAGTAAATCACTTAAGAAAGACAGGTATTTGATTTGCACATCACTTTCCCTTTTTTGCATTTGTTTCGAAGCACATCCAGTGTTGAAATATTCACACTAGAGGAATTGTGGGATATCTTTTCCCTGCAGCAATCATATTGATATTTGCGCCCAAATATTTGCCTCCTTCATAATATAGAGAGCTTAACAAGAACACACCAAAGTGAAAGAAAAGAAAATTCTTTTTTTTCAAATTGCATGATAATGAGCCAAGAGGCATTGGAATAATTTCTATGGTTGATAATTACCTTTTTAGATATTTATTTTGATCAATAAAATGATTTTGATTATTTTTTTTAAAGCATTCACTCTTTTTTCAAACTTGCTTTACATTCCTCATCATCAACAACTAGAGATCTTGTGAATATTTGCAAAATGTAAAATAAACATTGTCAATATGATTAGTTCTCATTGAATTTTCACTCTCGATTGGAAAGTTGCATTTTTTTCTTGCTCTGAATTATCTGACCGGGCCTCGAGAAATTCTGTGGTCAATATAAAAGTAATGAGCCAGATTCCAAGAAGGTTTTGGTTCTTGTGTTACAGCTAGGAATTCTCCAAGAGAGAATTGCCGCATTGGAATGAACTGAAATTCTATTGTATAATTTACCGATTCTGTCATATTGTTTTATCTATTCTATGATACATTTTCTTGAAAAAGAATAGTTTTTATTTCTCCTTTCCAAGAAATGTTGTTTTCTTCTTTGCCTTGTTCATGATTGTCTTGATTTATTTTTCATTTTGACAGAATTGAATTTTGATTTCTTTTTTTTTCTTTTTGGAACCTTCAGCAAAAGGCCTTGGCACATCAAAGGAAAGCAATAATGGAATTAGTCTTTAAATAAGACAAGAGCCATAATTCCACTCGGTTTTGTACAACAGGAAATTGATAACCTTGAATACAAAAAATATTCAATTGCTTCAAGAATACACCTTTGAAAAGTCCCTTTTTTTCAACTGTTCATTTTGCTTCATTTAGTAGAAACCGTCAACCATAACTGATGTAAGGACTGTCTCAAAATAAGTTTCTTTGATTTTCAAGTTGGTCTGGCTGGCTTGTATGTATCAAATGCAAAGGCCACAACAATAGAGCTAAAGGGTGGAAAATTTCAACATTTTCTCCTTATATACACAAAAACTTTTCTTTTGTTTCCTGAAAATTCCCCCTAAATAGGTTTTTAGATGGAGTTCAATTCATAATGCAAGTTTATGCTAAATTGATCCCTTAGTTTGTCTCCAGCAGTTATCAAGTTTGTTTTATGAAAATTGAGACATTTTTAGTGATCACTATCCAACAAAAAGTAAAAGAAATAACTTATCCACTTGTCACCCCTTCTTCAAATTCTTAATCAATCACCCCCAACATGGTATGCTGCCCAAAAACGCTGGTGTGATGGTATCTATTGAGTGACTAAGCAGGCATGTTCTTCATTTATCTTTTCTGCTAATTTCTCCTTTTCTAATTCGGAGACTGCTTCCTTTTTTTTTCATTTTCCATCTTCCTTCTAGCATTTTTAGAAACTGTCAACATAGGTTTATTCAGTTTCAAGTCAGTCTGGCTGGCTATAGATGCAGGTATAAATCACATGTACAGTCTGCACCGACAAGGTGTAAAGCTTGAAAATCTAAACATTTACTCCTTATTATGTTGACAAAAAACATCTTTTTTCTAATTTTTAAAAAATTTCACTCCAAAATAGGTTTTTAGTTGGAGGTTCAATTTACAATGTGATTTTATGTTCAATTAGTTCTTTACTTTCCTAGCAGCATTCATGCATGTTTTTTGAAAATTCAGATTGCTATAGCGATCAATGCCCAACAAAAGAAGAGCAAAGTAACTCATTCATTGATCACCAGATAGGCTTGCCGCCAAAAGATGTTGGTTACGTTTCTATTGAGTGATTAGCCTCACATGACTTTTTTTTTCATCTTCCTTCTTTCATTATTATAGTTTTTTTTTATTCCCTTTTTTCAATTTCATTATTTTTCAATGTTTTTCCACTTTTCTATTTGCCTGCCGAACTCCTTGTCACTATTCATTCTCTCTTTTGTGTTTTAATATTCCTTCACAATACTTCTAATTCATCTATATACGTTTTTTACAAATCACCATAGCCCCGCAAATAGCCAGGGCGACCAACCAGCCTAGTGGGCAGCAGATTCTTCTCTCTCTGTTTGTCTCAGCATCTCTGGATGCTCTTGGTTACATTTTCAGGGCTACAACTTAGGAAATGTGCATGGACACATCATTGGGCACCATCTGAGATTGTTTTGCTTTTTTTGTTTTTCCCAGAAAAGTGCTTTTTTGGTCTCTATCACCATTTTGGGACCAACAATGCCCAAATCTGCCACTGGTATTTTTAGATCTATTATTTTTAGATAATTTCTTGATAATTTCAGACAAACTTTTAGATAATTAGTTTTGGTACATGTGTGGGATCTGTTGACTCATTTACGCTTGGTACAGATATTTATTTTCATTCTTATCTCTGCCTCAATTGACTTTTTTTCTACCCATTTTAGTCTTCTCTCTTTTCTTACTGCATTCTTTAGGCTTACTTTATATATTTATAACATTTCAAACCCATTTCCTTTCTTGCCTTCATTCCCATAACACCAAGAAAAAATGGATATGTTAAGTACAAAGAAAGTAAATCAATTTTTGTTTCCAACTTACGTGAACTGAGAAGGTGAGAAAATCGACATGGCTACCCTTGCTACTGAGTGTGTGCACTTGTTTTTTCGTAAACTGACGTAAAGGATATAACGGACCTATTCACCTTGAAAATCATCAATAGAGGTTATAATTAGGACACCATTAAATTTTGAGAAAGTCACACATTGAGAATGGTCTCATGACCAATGTCTTTTGGCAGTATGCCATGTGTGTGGGGAGGGGGAGTGATCAATTGAAAAATTGGGAAAAGGGGTGATCAATTAAAGAATTAGAAAAAGGGGTGATCAATAAATAGATTACTTCTCTAACCTCTTGTTTGGTGGTGATTACAAAAAAAATCAGATTTTCAAAAAAAGAGTGTGAATCCTGCCGGACATAAACTAAGGGACCAGTCTAGCATTAACTGATATCATAAATTGAACCCTCCACTCAAGACCTACTGGTTGGGATTTTGAAGAAAAGCAATATTTTTCCTACATTTAATGTTTAAATCCTCGTCCCTCTTGCTCTACTGGTACGGCCAGTATAAGCAACACGTACATACATAAATAGCCTGACAGCCAAACTCACTTGAAAGCTGAAGAAATCTATGCTGATAATCTTGGCTGACGGTCTCTAATTGATAATACATTATGAAAATCCCTTGCTTTTACAGATTTTCACCGAATAAATTCTTTCTCTTTTTTTTCCATTTTTTTCCATAATTGTAAGTTCAGCAAGTACATTCGGAACAAAAATTTCTCAGACAAATAGATTTAGGAAAGTTTGGAAAATGTTTTCATCGGAGATTTTTTTCTCGGAAGCAATGTGCAATTATAGTTTAAACATTAAGTAAGAATCAATTTCTTTAAACCTGCTGTTAATATCAGATTGAAAACATTTTGTCCTGGACAATAATTCCTGGGCTAAAAAAAAATGATTTGCAGCAATAAATATAAACTCTGTCATGAAGTATACTACAGTCGTAGGTACCATTCTGATAATTGCTATCTCTGAAAAATCTGAAAATTCTTATCAGCTCTGCAATCAATGTCAGTCTCCACTTTTCAGTGAATCATTGTTGCCCCACAAATGGCCTGTCCAACCAACCAGCCAAGTAAACTACGGATTCTTTCCTCTTTGCTCGTCTCTGTGTCTATGCGTATGTTTCCGAGTGCTCCTGGTCATATGTTTGGAGTTACAGCCTTGAAAATTGGCATGAGTACAACACTAAGCACCACCTGAAAACCCCCTTTTTGTTTCTTTCAAAAAGCACATTTTTTGACTTCTATTGTCATTTCAGACCAACGATGCCTAAATGGTATTTTTTTGACAATTTTAGATGAAAGACCTAATTTTTAGATTATTACTTCTGGTACACACGTGTGCAACAATGATTAATTTATGTACGGATATCTTTAATGATATCCAAAATGTATTTGAAGTCTTATTCAAGCTTATTCTGAGGTATAAGTTTCTTTATTGCGATTTTCATTATTTTTGCATGCTGGTTTTGTTAACAATAACACTGAGAAAAAAAGCAGGAAAATGTTTGGCACCAAACAGTAACTACCTGATATGCAAAGGGAGCTCACCCTGACCCTTCAGGTCTGAACTAAAAACACGATATGAACTACTCTCGAAACAAGTAGGGAATAATGACGACACCAACTTGAACAAATTTTGTAACAAAATAACAATTCCTCTGATTGAAGACATCAATATGTTTAAGCCAAAAAACAAAAAAATTATCAGTAAACTCTCAGAAGAGACCAGGAATCTTGAGAAAAGACGTAGAAATCTCGAACCACTGACAACAACAAGATTGAAGCAATCAAACTAAATAAAACCATCCAAAATAAACAGCGAAGGAACCACAGGAGACTCACACTGGATATCATTATTATCATTTTTGAAAAATGTATGGGTTTTAAACCTATTCACAGGACTCTCAGTACAAGAAAGGCAAATTACTTGCATACCTAGAGAATATGGAGACATAATGACTGATAGGGGCCAAATCGTCGAACATACTTGGGAATCCAATAAGAACTACTCCTTAAGGCAAGGGCCAAAGAAAAAAGACCAGAACGTTCAAGATATGAGCCACCAGTTTGAAGATTTCCCAGGAGTTACTCCATGGGAGTTGAAGCAAGCCATCATACAGTCAAAAAAAGGAAAGACACCTGGACTATAACATTATCATTGACCTACTCAAAAAAGCCAGTAAAATCACTACTAGGGAATTAGCCTGACTATTCCACCATCTACATTCAATGAATCAACTCAAAGAGAATATAAAATGCCATTTGCTGTTGCATTTGTCTATTCCAAAAAGGTCCATGGAACCCTTCAAGGTGATTGATGCTATCATACAATGGCATAGACCCCGTGTATGTCAGAGTTCTGTAACATATCTGCCAACACAGCAGTTTCTTTATCAGGCTTTAGAAGGACTGAGCCCTTCCAACTTGAAAAAGGCGTGAGACAAGGCGATATTAGCTAATCTAAACTCTTCATATCTTGCTTTGAAATGATTTTCAGAAATTTAGACTGGACAAATAAAGGAATCAGAATTGATGGCATGTATCCAAGTAACCTCAGATCTGCTGACATCATCATTCTTTTTGCTGAGAACCATCATGATCTCCATGTTAAATGAGCTGAATGGAAAAAGCAAGACAGTTGGTCTTCACATGAACTTCAGTAAAACCAACGACATAAGTCAAAAATACATAGAGAACAAAGACAAAGAGCTAAAGAGAGTAGACCACTAAATTTACCAGGGATATAAAATCATGATGAAATCCTCAAAAGAAGATGATGTCAAGTGAAGAATCATATTATGTTGGCAGACTTTTCTCAAAGCAAGCTAAACTTAAAAAGTAAGATCCCATTAGTCTTAAAAAGGGGTCTACAACCAATGCATCCTCCTGATAGTCACCTAAGGAGCTGAAACATAAAACATAAGCAGTAGATTGGCTTTCAAACTAATGAAATGTATTATAGAAAGGATTTTGCTCAACATCACATGGGGAGATCTCAAACCATAGTATATTAGAGTAAAAATAGGAGTCAGAGATACAAAAGAATCCACAAGAAAATTCAAATGGCATTGAGCTGATCACATTGATAGAATGTCAGACAACTGTTGGACAACATAACTCACAACATGGAAACCAAGAGATCATATACAAAATTGTGTTTGCAGAAAAATTAGATGGTGTGACAATTTAGATAAGTTCAGAGAATATATTGAGAGGTCTGGAGAATCATGGGGAAAGTGATAAACAGACGGTCAGTTACATTCTAGTCTTATTTCTACCTCTCTAAATTTTTTTACAACAAAATTTAATGAATTCGAATAATTATTTAAGCTTAAAGTCATAAGAAAATTTCAGGTAAAACTGTTTTTGTCTGGCTGGCTAGCTATCCAAGTATCACGTATACTGACTGCACCTAGGAAGCTAGAGGTCTGAAAATTTATACATTCTCTTGGTATTATGTCAAGTAAAGTGTGTTTCTTTTGTTTATGGGAAATTACTCTTCTAAATAGTTTCTTTTGTGCAGGATTCATTTGGATGTTTAACTGTGTTTATGCTTGCATTTTTTTAAATTCAGAATTTCTAAGCGATCGCTGCTCGACAACATGCGAGAAAAGTAACTAGTTTATTGATCAACCCTGGCAAGGCATTCATGATTTATTTGGATATGGAAGAGTTAGCAATCAGAAACTTTGATTTTATGCAAAATTTTTGTAAAAACTGTAAGCTTTACTTTCATTAATGTCAAACTCAGATCCAAACCAAGAGTTGACTTTGTTTTACGGCCAGAATGAAAACTAGAATAATCTTCACCAAATTTAGGCAAGCAAGCTCTTCATTGTTCTGTCAAACTGATATGTAAAACTAACTTACCTTCACCATGATTTGAAAACATGACCAACTGATTGATATGCAGCTCTCTTATTGACAGAGCTAAATTGACAAGTCTCACATATCTATCAAATTTTATATCAGAAATACGCAAGGGCTTATTTTATTCTAAAAAATAATTACATTTATAAATTCAATATTTCTCTGACATGATTTGAAATCATGACAGGACGGTTACTAGCCTGCTTCCTTACTGACTGAGCCAAGCAGATAAGTCTTACACACCTACAAAAATTTATCTAGCAGATATGCAAGGGTTTATTTCATTCAAATAGATGGTTAGATTTATACTAGATAATACATATCTTTATATTTTTTTCTTATTATCTCTATATATTCAATATACAATAATCACCTTTACTGTGACTAGAAATTGGAGTTTGAATCCGCAGCAGTCAGGCTTGTTCATGGCAAATTTTTCTCTAATTGATGAGATAATTTATATCTCATTTCGATTCAAAATGGCTGATCACTTAGTGAGTTCCTAAGTAAGAGATATGAGATATTATTTACCAAGTCATTACCAACCATAATCATGTAATTCTCTGATTGGGACTCTTGTACGAAATTCAACCAATTAAAAAGTTCATTCATCTCAACAGATAAACATGCTGAAACTGGAAACAAAAGTTTTCTGCATTCATACAAATTCTCTACTTTGCTTTGATATTCATGGATTCCTAAAACGATTTCCAATTGTTTTTCAGAAAGTATTATCTCTGATCTTATTATTTTTAAAATTCTGCCAATGAATCTATCCCTCTCTGTCTTTTATCTCGTGTAACTTGATACAATTTATTCCAGATCTGTGTTTATGTGTGCTTTCTATGTGAAAAATGTGGAGAGAAGAAGGAAGAGTGTCGTGATTTACAAGAAACAAAAGATCGAGGGGAAAATAGAAGGCTAGAGAAGAATTAGATTAGAAGGGGAGAGCAAGGAGGAGAATAAGGATTCTTCAGATGCTGTTTTGATATTCATTCATTTTTCAGTCATTTGCATATAATAAAGTACATGTGTCTAGAATAGAACTAGAAGAGGAATATATGAGTGTCAGCTTGTTAGAGAGAGAGAGAGAGAGAGAGAGAGGGGGGGGAGATAGAGAGATAAAGATAGAGAGATAGAGAGATAAAGATAGAGAGATAGAGATAGAGAGTAATTGCAAAAAAATTCCCCAGGAACATACTTCTATTTGAAACCATCAACCGAACTGTGGACATAGGTTTCTTAGTTTTCTAGTTGTTCTGGCTGGTTTGCCATCTATGTATGTACCATTAAAGGGGTGAAGATCAAAACATCTACATCTCTTTTTGTCTACAAAAAACAATTTTTTTGTTTTTTGACCCAACCTTATATGTTTTTTAGTGGAGGTCAAATTACATTGTAAGTGTATGTTAAATTGGTCCTTCACTTTTTAGTGATCCAACAAAAGGCAAGCTAAGTAACATTCATTGATTACCCTTTTTTCAAAACTTTTAATTGCTCACCAAAAATTGTATGCTGCCAGAAGACATTGGCTATGGGATAGTTTGTATGGAGTGACTGACAAGATGTGTTTGTGGTCTTGGTCAAAATCTTGTCCAATTTTTCTCCGATCTAATTTTCACTTGAAAACGTTTTAGAATTCTCTTCGAACCCTCTTAGCAGTAAAATACTTAATCAATAAGAAGTTTCCAGTGATATATATAAGCAATGCTTGAGAAATGACATAAGTGTCTTTGAACTTCACTCTGCTCTGTAATACATCTTTTACAAATATTTGCGGAATTCAGAAGCTAAGAAAATTGATTCAATCTAAAATTGCAAAAATGAATATCAACCAGCATTTGAACACTTATTATTCTCATACAAGTGTGATATAAAAAAAAACGCTTTACCAGATTCAGCCGCTTTGACAGTATCCTCCTCTGTTGCAGTGGACAGCTCTATCCAATTAGGTATTTTCACAAAAACCTACAAAATAAATTTTTAATAGCATCGGCAACATCGGCAAAATAGTGATTCATAAACTTGTACGAGTTATAAGTTTGGAAAAAGAAGTGCAACATTGATATAGGAACTAGGGCCAAAAATGATGTTTGAACTTTTACTAAAACTACACAGCATACTAACAAAACCTTAGATGATATGTTTGAATGATGAGTGGAATCATGAATTTTTCTTGGCTGGTCAGTGTTTCTGCTACTTCAAATGAATCTAAACACTGAACTGCATCTTGAGCTTCATCTTGGAGAGTTAAGAATAATGCTGATCCTTGCTTAGAGACATTCAGAGTAGTGAATGCTGGCTGGATTTTTACTCTAGATTCCATTTCTTCATAATCGTCTATACTATACACTACATAACACTTTACTTATATCTGAGCTTTTTGTTTCTTTCTGCTCTGTTAAAACCTAGGCATATCAACCGAATATCCAGCATTTAGACTGAGAAGAGGTCAATTTCTGACACAGGTTATGTGAGGTTGATCTCAAAGGTAATTTGAGGTCATTTTCAAGCCAATCTCAACTAATCTCTGGTTCTAAGCATTACAAAAAAATGATTTTCATAGAATTTTCTTCAATATTTATTGTTTAGAATGGTGCAAACCTAAGTTACAATAAAAGTTTTACCATGAAATTATCTTTACAAATTTTTTTTTCATCCCTGAAATAGTAGTAAGTAGTATTGTTATTAGTAATAATTACAAAACACATTCATATGTACACACACAAAGCAGTTGCTTATATATATATATATATATATATATATATATATATATATATATACCTATATATACATATATATATATACCTATATATACATATATATATATATATATATATATATATATATATATATATACATATACATATACATATATATATATATATATATATATATATATATACATGTATTTATCATCAGCCATTATAAGTCCACTGCTGGACAAAAGTCTTTTCTATCCCCTTCTTCTGCTATAACTTACTGTCAAGTGTCCAGCCCATCTCCATTTTTGTTGCTTAATCATTTGTATAATATCCTTCACTCTAGTCCTCTGTCTGGTCTTTTTGTATCTCTCACAGTAATTCTAAGCATTTCTCTTCCCAGGACTCTCTTCTGAGTAATTCTAATCTTTTGCATCCAGAAGTTATTATGCATCCATTGTAAACTCTACACTTCAAGAACATTGGCAATGTGCTCTTCAATATGACTCTATTCATACTAAGTGATTTCCAGTCAATCATTATGTTGTTGTATTTCACTTTCTTGGTTTTACTTTAACTTTATAATCTGTCTCAGCTAAATACATTTATCAAACTCTTCAAGCCTCAATTATCATGATCTTTTTGGGGACTTCGTTGAACATTACTTTTGTCATCATTTGGTTCATCTTTGGGCTTACTTTTTTACTTTCCCTATTTAGATCAGTCGACATATTTTGTATTTCTTCCGATGCTTCTGACATCATCAGTGAATCTTAAGTGGTTTAAATATTCTCCATCTAATTTTTTTTCCCCCTTCTCTCCCAGTCAGTTTTTAAAAAGATGTTCTGAAGGCCAGCAGTAAAAAGTTTGGATATAATTGTATCCCCTTGTCTTATATCTTTTGCCACTTTTATTTCATTTGTATCTTTATGAGTCATTTCTAAATGACTTGTATGTCATCATCATCATCCATCTTTCAACGTCCGTTGTTGGGCATAGACCTTCCCCAGGACCCAGCACATTTCCCTATCATGGGCGTCACAGAGCCAGTATTTTCCTGATTTGTCTAGTTCATCTCTCATTCTTATATTTTGTCAGCCTCTGTTTTAAATGTGATCTCTGGGGATCCATGTTGTGAGTTGTGATGTCCATCAGTTATCTGCCACTTTTGCAACATGGCCTGCCCAATGCCATTTAAGTTTTCTAATAGATTCTATGATGTCTGAGACTCCTGTTTTCTTGTAATTCTCTTTAAAACCTTGTTCATGCAATGAGTTGAAAACTGCCTAATGCTCTACCAAGTCAAATACTTTCTCATAATCTACAATGGCCAAACAAAATGGTTTATTGTATTCTGATGACTTTTGCAATTCATTGATTTATTGTATGTAGGTGCTTTATTGTTGAATAGCCATTTCTGATGCCTGACTGTTTGCATTGTGCCTATTAATCTGTTTAAAATAAATATATGTCTGTATATGTTACATATGAGTGTATGTGAGTGTATTTGTACATGCACATATGCAAATAGGAAGTCATCTACATAGGGAAGATCAGACAATAATTATTCACTTTGATCAATATCATTCAATGAAGATCCCAGCTGGGTTAGAAACTTTGCTTATTATTTAAAATCAATCAACTAAGTAACCAATATCGAAATCAGTCCGGCTTTTATTGCTTAGACAACAGCATCAAATCTAATGTCCTCTGTCTGAAGGCTTGACACTTGGTCTGGCAGGCAGTCTATGAAATTAGTGACCCTTGACCTTGTAAATGATGATGTGCTGAGAAACCCTTGAGGCTCGACTGGAACTTGCATGAAAGGTTGGAATATTTTCATGATAGAGTTCAAGAGAGTAGAAATGTCAATTTAGTGATTATGGTGTTGTTTGACCTGGCAATTTTCTTTGCACTGGTCACCAAGAATCAGATGAAAATTCACAGCAATAAAGTCTGATTGATTAGAATAAATATCTGCAATTCATTGTTATTGATAACTTTCCTTCATGTTTATATGCAGTTTTCTATATATGAGTTCCCTTGCTTGTCTGGATTGATATATATATATATATATATATATATATATATATATATATATATATATATATATACACACACACTGTATGTGTGAGTGGAAAAGTCTACAGCCCTCTGGGGAAAACTTGTGAAATTGAAGTTAATCTAAAATCTTTAACCGATGGATGAAGTTTGGCATCGACTAATACACTTTACATCTAAAACTTATCATCAAAGACAAAATTCTTTTATGTAAGATTGAATTTATTTCTTTAGAAATCACTTCTGTACAAAGATTGTTCGAATGTGAATGGTGTTTGCTGGATGGTGAGCTGGGCTGATTTTTCTGCATATATAGTGTTTTGAATTTGGGCAAGATAATTAGAAAGCATCAACCGAAACTGCCAACATCAACTTACTCAACATACACATAGGTTTTTTTTAGTTTTTAACGGGGTTTGACTATCTATGTATGTGCCATACATACAGGTTGCACCAATGGAACTAGAGGGCTGAAAATTATAACAGTTACTCCAAATTTTTTCTTTCTAGAAAAAAAATTTTTTTGTTTTTCCAAAAATTCCTCCTCAAAATTGGTCTTACATTGTAAGTTTAGGCTAAATTGATCCCTCAGTTTGTGTCCAACAGCATTAATGCTTCTTTCTGAGAATTCAGATTTTTTTGTGATCCCCACCCAATTAGATCCTAGAGGAGTAACTTTTTTCATCGATCACTCCTTTTCCCAATATTTAGATTGATAGCCCCAAACTCAGCATGCCTCATGAAGAGTTTGGTCATGTAACAGTTTCTATTGAGTGAGTAACCAGACCTGTCCTGAATAGGCTTTATCTGATTATATGCTTTCTGAGTTATTGATTTATGTATTCGCACCAGAATATGCTTATTCTTTTCAGCATTTGATATGCACTAGTGTTTCTGCCTGAATAAAAATGTTTATATTGTCCATTATCAATTTTTGTACTGCTGCCATTGATCAGAAAGGAAATCAACAGCACACAACATTATTTCAATCCAACCAAATCTTAGATTGGTCTTCACTTCTTCTTTTAGCATCTTATCATCCCAGCGATTTTTCCAATGTAGAAGTGAGGGAATGCAGGATTACCTGCTCTCTAGGGGGGGGGAGGTTAAGCCTACTACTAAGATATCTAATCAATATCAGAGATGTTTCAAGGACACATGGTACAAGTATTCGGACATATACTGACTAATTGAATCACAGTAATTCCACAAATGGTCGGCCTATGAATCACTATTTTGCAGAGGTTGCTGATGCTATTAAAGATTTATTTTGTAGGTTTTTGTGAAAATAACAAATTGGATAGAGCTGTCCACTACAGCAGAAGAGGATTCTGTCAAAATGGCTGAACCTGGTAAAGCGGTTTTTTTTTTTCATAACACACTTGTGTGAGAATAACAAATGTTCAAATGCTGGTTGATTTTTGTGTTTGTCTCTAGGTAATCCTTAACACATTTTGGGGTTACAACCTTCAAAATTTGCATGATTACCTCACTAGGCACCATCTAAAAAAGGGCTTCTGGAAGCCTCTATGGTCATTTTAGACAAACCATGCCCAAATTCTGTGCTATATCTTTTGGATAATTCTTTAGATAAAAGATCTATCTTTTTTAAGAATTCTAGATAATTTTTCAGATGATTAGTTCATGCACCAGCGATGGTGATTCATTTATGTGAGGAGTGGATTATTTTCATTGCAGTTGATTCTTCAAATACAGAATTTTAGTAGTATATTGATCAAACATCCTCAACTCAGGCAAAGTCAATACAAACAGATTTTTCCTTAAAGAAGAAAGTGATCTGTTTCATGTTGGTGAAGTCAAGAAGTAAAGGGAGGCTACTCTTCTTTGAAAATTGTTTTGATTATTGATTTCTGTTTCCGTTATTATGCAATTTCATTATGCAAACACGAGTAGGTCATCCTGAATCTCCAAATATCCACCATAAACAATTTTTCTATGAAATTTATTTGGCTCAACCAAAATGAGGCATTACACAATGGAATCAATGTTCCTTTTGGAACATATTTAGCCAAGCTACTTAATGTAGGTCTTTATTTGGATAAAGGCATAATGGAGAGCAGCCATTCTCCTTAGGGCAATATCACCAAAAAAAAAATAGTTGAGAAGACGGGGGGGGGGGGGTCAGTAGTTAACAAAGACAACTAAATAAGGAGCTACTGGGGAAAAAAACATTGAGAAACCCAATCATGATCAAAAAAGACATGAAGGGATCACAAGACATCACAGTATATAAAAAAAAAAACAAGAGTCAAGGATATCATAGGAACCATTAGAAAATCCAAATGGTAGTGGGCTGGTCATGTTGCGAGAATGGCAGACAACTGACGGACATCACAACTCACAACATGGATCCCAAGAGATCATATGCAAAAATGTGACCGGCAAAAAAAAAAAATGGCATGATAAATCAGAAGAGTTCAGAAAGTATTATCTAAGCAACACCCATGCAATAGAAGTCAGGAAAATCTTGAGGAAGGTCTCTGTCGAACAAAGGAGGGTAAAAGGCAGCTGGTGATGATGATATAGATAGTGTGGGATCACCATTCTCCCTTCCCCCCAAAATAAGGGAGCAATGTTTGTACATATTTCTACAGCGCTACCCCCGCCATGCGTTCTCTCTTTATGAAGTTGAAATTGGAATCCGACATACCATGCTAAACTTTGATGCCAAAATCAACATTTTTCCATTTTCCTTTCGTTTCTTCTCTCAGAAAATGTTCCAGCTATTGTTATAATTTCATTCTTTTAGAAATCAATAAACAACTGTGATATTTCATGTTCAAGAAATGTTGGAGCATAGAAATGTCATGTAGAGTTGTGTTTTTTCTTTATGGCCAAGAAGAGCCCTGTACTGATACACTTCCACTTGGCTGAAAGGGTGTGAGGAAAAATAAAAAAGATGCTTCATTAAGATATCATTGATACAAATATTCTCTTCTTAGGTTATGTTTGATGATTTACCACCAACTTTCAAACTCTTTCCTTTTTCTCTTGCTTTAATTAAACAATTTTTTTATTGAATTTGAAAATGAGAGCATAGAATCTCTTGGAAAGTCTGAACTTTTCGTGACTTTTTTGATAGTTATTGCTTTAACATTATTCAAGAGGCTATATGCCATGGCAAAAATAAGAAGAATCCTATAAATAAAAATATCTTCTTTCTGTTGACGAGCAGGCATATCTACGATCCTCATTTACAAAAGCTCTAATAACCTTCATTGTCTTGACATTTTTTCTCTTCCTCTTAAAAGGGTCACCATTTCACTCTTAAAAATCATCAACTCATTGTGGAAACTTTCTGGGTAAAATATGTCAATATATATTGCTAAATGTCAACTTTGCCTTTGTTATATTTGTATATTTACATAGGAAGAATATTTACATAAAAAGAACATATTCATATGAAGAAAGAAAGAATATGTTCACATAAAAATATATTCTTACAGAAGGTATATTTTCATAGTACAAAAATCAACAATTCAATAAAAAAAAACAGCAAAATTATTTTGTTGTGTCTACATTATAAGAAGGATTCAGAAGGGATCCAATTTCTTTTTCTCACTCCATCTGTCTTATCAGAGATAAAGAGTAATAGTCCTCGCAATATAATGAAAAATGGTAAGTATCGAAAAGGGTGCTTATGCACGAATGGGAGCAAAAGGGTTCTCAACACATAACTTTTATGTATTCATTACTTCCTAATCACAAGATCAAAGCCTAATAACCAAGTTTTAGTTATAACAGACTACAAAAGATAGAAAGATAGATAGAAAGAAAAAGTAATCAATAACAATAATAAAAATGGATTTATCAGAATCATTTGCCTTTGCATGTTGTCATTATTGTTATAGATGAAATCAACTGAAAATAAATTACTCTAACAAAATCATATCTTTTATTTGTAGAAATATATGAGTAATGATGATATCTTGATTATCAACACCTGTAGATTTTTCACAGGTCCAGCCAGTTATCAATATTAGTGTTATCATTATTACTACTATATTACTACGACAGTGCATCAAGATACAAATGAAAATCATAAATATTTATGTCTTGTTCCAGATGGACCTCATACACTTGCCTTTTTTCAATTATGACATCTCAACCATAAAATAATGATAAAGGACAGTCGAGTTATGACTGAAGACACCAAAATGTCTAAGCTTTGACAAAATAATTTCCTGAGTTTGTAGACTCATAAAATGTAAAAGACAGTGTCATCTTTTGCAACTCAACTCTAGAGAGAAATCTTCCTTGCATATCAGATATTTATATTTTTAAGTTCAGAGATTTTGGACACCATACAAACCAAATATAATGAGTACTTTTGGCAAAACTGTTTGAGTTTTTTTTGAGTCATTAACGAATGCATTCTTCCAATAGTCACCTATTGAGCAAAAACATGGAATCTAGCTAAAAGATTGGCTCTCAAACTAAGAACCGTGCAACTTGGACTTATAGAATCATACTTAACTGGGAGAGACCACTGAACAACAAATTACTTTAGAGAGAGAAAAAACAGGGATCTGTCTGAAAACTCACTGGCAACAGGCAGGCCACGCTGCCAGAACGTCTGACAACTGTGTGACAATTTAGACAAGTTTAGATGATATTGGCCCCATGATATGCACAACTGAGAGTTCTGGCAAATCTTAGGGAAAGTCTATGTCCAACATCAGATGTTGAAAGGCTGCTGATGATAAAATAACTGGTCAATTTAGAGTACAGTGCAAGAAGAATAATTTGTTTTGAGAATTGGAGTAATTTGGAGGATTTTTTTTTCTGTAGCATTTATGTTACATGAAGCTAAGTTTTGGCCTTGTGCCAAGCTAGGCAAGGCTTATATATATCATGCCAGTTACATCACAAAAATGATGAGGAACAAATCAAGAAATGAGTTTGATATTAGGTGTTACAATAACTCAAAAGTATTCGATCCACTTCCAGAATCACTTAGTTGCAAATTAGATGATAACCGATGTGTGCTCTTCTTTCTCTCTATCCAAACCGAAACGTTTGATGGAGAAGACTTATTCTTTATAATGAGAGATTAATGAAATTAATGATGCTTTTGTCTCTTAAGAAGATATCCTAATCTAAATAGCTTTAGATCTCTGTGTTAATTTATGGCTTGTTAATTTATTAAGAGTTAATTGAGGCTGCAATTACCGTTATCTGATTTATTTTTCTCAGCGCACACACACACACACACACACACACACACATACACATACTCACTCACATACGTGTATTTTTCTCATGAGCTGAGTTGCAGAAGAGGACACTGTCTTTGGCTGAGTCCACAAACTCAGGAAAATATTCTGTCAAAGCAAAGACATTTCGATATCAGGCTGAAGAAATTATTTCCCAATATAAGTCATTGGCACACTCATCAGTTTAAATATGCTATCAGTATCAACTACTGATAACCAACCGACTGCTCCGAAAGAATACAAGGTCTGTCCGGGCATTATTCAGCCATTTAATGAATAAATAGCCTACCTAGGGCAATAGTGCCATGGTCCCTTCAAAGTACTCCACTTCTCCTAAAGTGCGTTTCACTTTTCAAAGCAGTCGATGGAATCCTCTTTCTGGATCACTCTCAGTTGCCTTGTCACGTTCTCTCTAATCTCATCAGTGGTCGGGTATCTCTTCCCTTTGCAATTGCGAAAAGCCAGAAAATGAAGTTTGCCAAAGCTGGAAAGTAAGGGCTTGACAAACCTCGGTGATGGGATGTTTTGACAAAAAATATCTGTACTAGATGTAAAAAATGGACAGGCTCGATCAGTGTGCATGTGACAACCCCAAAGAACAAAAACTTATTTCAAGGCATCTCATTGCTGAATGAGTAACCCTATTGGTTAGTGTCTGCTTGTGCCTGTTCATTATCCCCTCTGATTTGCTGTAAAGTTACATTTTGGCCACACAAATTGTTTATTGGATATACCAGATCTTATTCATGCATTTAGCCTATATAAATAAAGAACAATGGTAAAAAGAAATAAAATCTATACAAAGATTGAACTCCTAACTTTTGAATTGACTTTGGTTTTCTTTCCCGAATTCTTCACTTTGTCATGTTGTATTAAAACCAAATAGATATAAAATACGAGTATTTCCCAACTTAATTAGAAATTGCAGCAAAGAGATTAGCTGGCAGATCTCTTGCCAACTCAGCTGAACTGGCAAGCCTTGCTAATCATTGAAAATTTATGCATGAAATATGCATGGGCTTATCTTGTACTAATAGATAAATCCCTTTATGCCTCAAAATATTGTTTTTTTTAATTTTTTTTCCATTTATCATACATACAATACAAAAGTTTCTGTAATCATCTCCAGTCAGACTAGAAATTGGTATGGAGTTTGACCCTACAGCAAGGCCTGTGTTAGGGACAGTCAACTAAAACTGTCAACATAGGTTTCTTCACTTTTCTAGAGGGTCTTGCTAGCCGGATGGATATGTATGTATCATTGACTGCTCAACAAAATGCAAAAGGAGCAACTGATTCGCTGATCATCACTTTTTAAAATTTTTTGATTGATCATCCCAACACAACATGCTGCCAAAAGATGTTGGTCATTTGACAGTTTCTATTCAGTGACTAACAAGATCTGGTTTGACTTTTTTACATTTTAGTTAGGAATTGAGAGAAATATGAGGAACTGCTGGTATCTAATTTTCAAAGGAATACGCCAAATAGTCACAAAATTTTCTTATCATTTCTTCATCACAGCCCAATGACAAACTTGTAAAATCACTGATAATTCCGAACTTCAATGATTATCAAGATTTCGAGGTGAAGTTTTATGGCTTCTTGCATGGAGAAACATTTCCTGAAGGAAGAAACGTCTACTGTAATTAATTTGAAGTTATGTGGTTTTTGAGATAGAAGGTAAACTTCTTAATCACCGGGGGACTTTTGCTCTTTCCATGTAGGACGGAAAGCCAGTCACATTAAAGTTAGTGGTTGTCTGCACAGACTTTAATCAAATATGTGGTAGTTTAATTCATATCAAATAATTAGTGTCATCACATACAGAAACTGCTTAAGGCAAGACACAGTGAAAGTATCGAGAGGGAAGAATACATCTTAATGAAACTTTTTCTGTCAGAAATATATATATATATATATATATATATATATATATATATTCGCACACATATATATTAATGTATAGACAATCATATATATATATATATATATATATATGTATATTTAAATATATAGATGAGTATATTTATATATACTGTTATCTGTATTTTGATGGTTGAGTTATGTGTGCATGATGACGGATATCAGGGATAAAGCATATGTAAATTAGTCTACATAGAAAGTTTAATTCTTTGGGGTGACTCTGAGATCCATGCCGGTGGTGCAATTGTCAGGCCGCTGTACCAACTGCATGAAACTCACCACAAAGAACTGAATTTTCTATGTAACGTATATATATATATATATATATATATATATTGCTGAGTGGGTGGGACCACACCTCACAAGCCACAGACAGTTCTATGACATTCACTGTGCAGCTCGTAGCACAGGAATACCAGGGAGGTGGGGGCAACCACTCTGGATGACATCATCAGAAGAGTGGCAACCTGATGTTTTGGCAGCGTGAAAATTCTACATTTTTCACTAATTTTCAGGGATTCTAGCCAATCTTTAGCAATTTCTAAGCTATTTAGACAAATCTAACTATTTTCAACTATTAAAAAATGGCTATGAAAAGTTCTTACAGTGTTTTTTAGCTTCTTTTTTTAGGTCATTCAGCTAAAAGATTTGGCATCAGTGGGGATAAGACCAACACTAGGAATGCCATTGGCTCAAAGAAATATGTTGGCTGCATTCCTTCCCTCATTACAGTTGATATAAAAGTTGAACATGAAAAAAATCAAGCTTTATTATTACTAAGCGGATATGAAATGCAACGCACTGTATTAAAACCAAAGTTTAATGTTCATAGTTATCGAATATATTTAACCACGTTAGATGCTAAAATAGGACCTGTAATGTCTTCCATTTTTCAAACATTTAAAGCTTTTTAGATTGAACAAGTTTCACCACCTCTTATATATAGAGGTACACCTGTATATTGTAAAATTAATATCATTCCATGCATTGATATATATATATGCAGAGAAATAGGTGTAAAAACAAACTCTTACTCTATAAAGAAAATCAACCACTACAGCTACCTGGAACGACAAATTTCTATAAAATCCTCAAAGAAAGACATATTGATACAGTTATTATCAAAAATGAATCAATGATTGAATTAATATCAGTACTTTGCTTAAGAGAAGCACTGTATCTCGCGAGTGTACTAGAACTAATTATGTAAAAA
Source organism: Thysanoteuthis rhombus (assembly GCA_963457665.1). NCBI lineage: Eukaryota > Metazoa > Mollusca > Cephalopoda > Oegopsida > Thysanoteuthidae > Thysanoteuthis > Thysanoteuthis major. The sequence goes on along the minus strand of OY735213.1, from coordinate 59,196,566 downwards.
TTTATCAAAAATTATCTTTAAAAAAGATCTTCCATCGAAAATTACTCAAGAAAATACCAGCAAAATATCCAAAGAGACCCCAAAAAGTAGTTTTTTTTAAAAAGTTTTTAGATGTTGCTTGGTAGTGTAATCGTGCAAATTTTTGAGGTCGTGGCCCCCAAATATGTCCAGGATCATCTGAAGATACACTTATGGATAGGCATACAATCATATAGATAGACACTCAAAGAGAGAAAAATTTGTTGCCCACTTGGATTATTGGTTGGTCATTTGTGGGGCAACAGTGATTAGATAATTTGATAAACACTAATTAATAAATTATCATTATTAAAGATCTTCTGGATCCCCTCACATTTGAGAACCTTACCATGGGATGAGCAAGTCTTTCCTGCAGACCATTACGACTGTAGTGAGATTGATCTTCAGTGAGCCCCCAACATTTGTAGCTTTGTTGAAGACTGAACCAAGCTTATAAGATAGACATGGCACCTAACCATGGAGCAAAGGTTTGTAATTTACTGTAGCAGACCATTAATACAGAAGGAAATCAAATTCTTATAATTTGCCATGCACTGTGGACCTTGTGCCAGACAAAGCTTTGTTAGTAACATTGCTCAATGGTTGGTATGCACATCTGACTGACCAATTCATTAGTAAATAGACTTTAGTTTTTACTGTGTATTCATTACTGTAGTATAGTGCTAGTCTAAGTTAAGTTTAGTGAATAACAACATGACTTTTACCAAAGAAACTGTCACCAAAACTGTCAAAATAGGTTCTTCCAATTTATAAGATGGACATACTGGTTGGCAATGTATATATGGTATGTACAGGCTGCATCAATGGAGTTAGAGGGCTGAAAACTGTAAGATTTACTCTTTGTTGTGTCTAGAAAAAAAAAACAATGATTTTTGAAAATTTCCTCCAAGTAGGTTTTAGTGGAGGGTTCTAATTTCCAATGTGAATTCATGCTAAATTGGTCCCTTAGCTTGTGGCTGGCAGCATTTGTACTTGTTATTTTTTTAAATTTAGACTTTTTTATGATCATCCCAGACATGGCATGCAACCAAAAAACATTGATCTCATTTCTATTGAGTGACTGACCAGACCTATTCATATAATGAGCAGATTTATTCTATCTTAATCATGGTGGAACTTGATAGTAAAAGATATAAGTAAATGTTAGAAGGAGGGTTAGTACAAGGATTTCATACTTCCTTGGCAGGACTTGAAATTTGTGCCCCCAGTTTTATTATAACGACTGGTTTTTTTTTCACTTCAAAGTGTGAATCCATCTATTAGTGATCCAACAAAAGGCAAGAGATGTAACTTATTCATTGATCACTACGTTTTCCAATTTTTCAATAATGACTCCAATATAGCATGGTCAAGACACCAGTCTCCTAACAGTTTCTAGAGAGTGACTAACCAGACCTGTGTTTTATTGTGGTGAGTTAAAACGCTGTTCAACTAAGTGCGTAAGATATTGATTATCTATGTTTGAAGTGAGGTATAACTGCACTTTCAAAAGTTTGTCCACGTGAACGGGCATTGGAGTCAATGTATTTTTTGGCCCTTTGTTTCGATTAATCTCATTGGTGAATGAATAGAAAAAAATGAAATATTTATGAAATAGTAAGAAATATTAGCCGCCCATTTGAAGCAAGTGATAGATTACTATTCTCTAAATATCTCTGAATAATTCCTAATTTATGCTCAACATATCAAAATCTGTTTGATGTGAGAAACGTTAAAACAACTGAATAGAAATTTGTTGCTTCAATTAAACAAAGAGCGAAAACCCATTCTTAATTCGCTTTCTTTTTAGTATGATTGTACTTTTGAAGTGTGTATGTGTTTGTGCATGAGTGTATAATTGCCCGAGTTTGTGTAAGTTAGTTTATGTAAATTCATTTATGTATGTATGTGCATCTTTGTCTCTGTGTGTATAATTGCATGTGCATATTGGAGAAAATTCAAATGACAACCAATACTGTCAACATAGATTTCTTCAGTTTTCAAGTTGGTCTGGCTGGCAAGCTGGGTAGCTGGCTGGCCATATATATATGCATAATGCATACAGGCTTTACCAATGAAGCTAGAAAGAAGGAAAATTTTAACATTTACTCTTCATTATATCTATAAAAAATACTTTTTTTTTTTAATACCCCACCCCATTATAGCTATTTTGTGGGGGGCAGATTTACAATACAGGTTTCCTGTTAAATTAATCACTTAGTTTACGCCCACTTGTTTTTTTGAATATTCAGAAATTTCTAGTGACGAATAGTCAAACAAAAAGCAATTATTGTAGCATTCATTGATCACCCTTTTTTCAATTTTGTAATTGATCATCCCTAACACAGCCTGCTGTCAAAAGATATCGGTCACATGATGGTTTCTATTGGGTGACTTGGCTGACCTGTTTGTCTTTATGTATGAACATGTTCATTGAGAAAAATTAATCTGATCATTATTCCTGCATCCTCAATTAACATGAAATAAATTAACAAGCCATAAATTAGCACGAGATCAAATTCAGGATTGTCTCGTTCAGTTATTTCTTTTCCTTTTTGATTTTCAGATTGTATTTATGAAGAATAAAAACATCAGTTGGGATAATTGATACAAAAAACAGCAGATGAAATACTTCTGACAAAGTGTTTAACAAACTAGGGACATTTTCTTTCACTCTTTCTCTCTTTTGCATTTATTGTTGTGATGCTTTTGTTGTTTAATGGCCAATTCTCTGAACTGCAGCCTCAAGAGGCAATGAACAGAATTAATGCTGTTTGATTTTCTGTTTTGTGCTTTCTATACAAAGGGAATAACTAGTGAGGTGTCCAGTTGTTTATGTGTCTGTGCAAGAATTTATAGAATGAGGTATTGAAGGGATGATAAATAATTTGTTGCCTTCTCTCATGATTAATCCCATACACGTGTGAGGGTATATGCTTGTCTGTCTGTCTGTCTGTCTGTCTGTCTGTCTCTCTCTCTCTCTCTCTCTCTCTCTCTCTCTCTCTATATATATATATATATATATATATATATATATATATATATATATATAAACATTAAAATCCTGCTTAATGTATTCCATCAGTGCCCACTCACACGTAACCTCGAACACCTTATGTATAGGGAGTGCCCTACTGGGAGTGGCACATGGACTGAAGATTGCAGCTGCATGAAACCATAGAGCATTTTTTTTATCTGTCTACACTGCCTATATTAGCATATTCTCTGTCCCTGATATAAAGGACTCTTCACTCATAAAGGAAAGTCAACCCACAAAAAACAATATATATATATATATACATATATATATATATATATATATATATATATATATATATATATATATATATGTATATATATGTATATATATATATATATATGTATGTATATGTATATGTATATCAGTACTTTCATATGCATATATACAGAGAGCATAGCTATCACCAAGTCTGTGTATGCATAAGTGTCTGTACCTATGTGCATATATTTTTTCATTTGAAAATATAAATGATATTATTGATAAGAATTTCATATAATTATGTTCATCTTTATACATATATTTCTGATTGTATACACCTACCAACACAAACTCATAGAGAGACAAAGATTGATAGATATATATCTTCATACATCTATAGCAGAAGCAACAATTTCATCAAAATTCTAATTAAAATGCAAGTCTGCATTTGACATATTTTGTGTATAAATTCTGTCTTCGGAAATAATTTGATAAGCATTAGGATATTGTCTGAGGTAATTACAAAATATATTTAACACTGCATTTACATAAAAAGATATTCAAACTGATTACATGTAGATTAAAAAACAATCTTGATACAAAAAAATATACACGCTTCATATACATATATATATGTATTATGAGAAGCCGTTGTGATATGTATTTCCTATCTGTTTCACTCTCTCTTTCTGTGTATGTACAAATATGTACATATATCTATCTATATATGTGTGTGTGTGTCTGTGTTTACTAATGTACACACACATAGATAAATACATATATATGCCAATGAGTCAAAACATTATGACCATCTGCCTAATAAGTTGGTAGTCCTACATGTGCCAGCAAAACAACTTCAATTCAATCAAGCACAAACTCTACAAGATCTCTCAGAGTTTTTCTTTGGTATCTGGTGCCAAGATTTCAACATCTAGTCCTTCTATTGCTGTAAGTTATGTAATGGAGGTTCTGTAGAGTGAAATTTGTTGGTCAAAAATATCCCATTAGTGCCCAATGGGTTTGAGATCTTGGGCATTTGGTGCCCAGGATAACACCATGAAGTTATGTTCCAGAATCCATTCATGTACAACTATTGCAGTTTGGTAGAATGTGTTTTCGTGCTGAAAGATACTCCTCGTATAATGGGAGTCTGTTGTCATGAAGCATCATATGCCATTATGTATGGTACTCCGTGTATTATCCAGACCAATAATCTGATATGTTTAATTTTTTATCTTCTTAGTTTCCTAACCTGCCTAAAGTGTATCATTCTTTTTAGGGTTTTTTTCTTTCTTTCACTTATATAGTAAGTTTCTGATCAGGGTGTGAAATATTTATGCAGACATCAGTGGTCCAGAGGATTTCTTTTTGCTTACCCGCCAATGCAAAATACAACACAGGGTTTTTTTCTGTGGGTAGTTGCCAGGAAATATTGCAGACATCAGTTGTATAGATTGATTCTTTTGGGAATAAGTAGTGAGCAAACAGAACTCTTTGTTGTTTTTTTCTAGACAATGATAGAATTTAAGTTCGACTTTTATAACTCCAGCATTTAAAAAGCAAATTTTAGATGAAAATGAGTTTGATTTATATTTTTGTCTGAATTTTCGAGATAAGGTCTTTTTACGATTATACATTGATTTTTTCAGATCATTTTTCTTTCTTTGTTGTCTTATCACAATATTAGCATAGTGTTGTTATTATTATACAATGTTTTTTTTCAAATCCATTTCCTTGTCAATTTTTTATCTTTCATAGATATCTGTTGCAGTCAATAAGCATCTAGAAATATCAAATTTGATCCTAAATTTGACCCATGGGAATATGTTGTTCTCATTCTTATACCTGCTACAACTGGTGTCCTTCCAAGAAAAAATTCATAACTTATGATTCTTCCTTCTGATGCTGATATGCTTCTCTAACAAGCTGATGTATATTCCTGCGGTAGCTAATCAAAGAATTGAACCATGACTTCCAAGGAATGAGATTAGTTCAAACAGTGCTTTTATACCCATAGGAAATGAGTAGTTGTTGTTTGAAGCATTAAACCTAATGAATGTTTCTCTTTCCTACCTAGAGATTTCTCATTGCTGTATTGGTGACCGATCCCCAGTCATATGGTTACTTCGTTTATTATCTACCTGCTAGAGGACAGAAGCGATCCGGTGGTTGGCATTTAATTTGGATATCTACAGACATAGGTGTATGAGCCGGAGAGGCAAAAGTAATAAATGTCACCCTAAATTCAGGCAAAACAGTTTGAAATTTGGGGTAAATCAATATAATTTGGGCAAAACCATGTCAATTTTCTGGAAAATCAAGCCTTTTGTCCATAATAACCAAAGAGTTCCTGTACGTTCATGTTCATATATACGAAATACTAAATGTAAGGTCATTTCTAATTTGGGTATTTACCAGAAATACCTAGATCACTTAGTCTTTGCTACCAGGTGTATCCTTGATATTACTGCGGAGTGCAAGAGAGAATAGCTGTTTTGGTAATTGATCGCCAGTCAACAGGCTTCTCGTGTCCAAAGGCAAATACAATACAATAGTTTGAAAATAAGCCACCTTTATACATAAAGCAATCATTATTAGAACTAGTTGAGTTAGTATATGTGTCCTTCTATTTATTGAGCTCTGATTTTATTTTTGTATGGAACAACTATGATGAATGATAATGACCAGACAAGAAACCAATGACATCACAAACATATAACAATGACTCAGTGACGTTCACAAAAAGTGATGAAGAAATCATGCCCACTTCAAAAGCCCAATTCAGGTCAACTTGTTTTGCTAAAGTTAGCAAATACCATTTGCAGGAACTATTAATAGAACAGCTGAAATGGGACGAATAGTTTTGGAATGATATTGTATGGAGAAATGAATTCTGTTTTGTTTACCTTTTTAGTGAAGCAAGGAAGTTTGACCTTTGTGCAACAAAGATTGTTTTTTGCTTGTAGTCAAATTCTTCTTTGATTGGCAAATGAATCGCAACTATTTGCCAAAATCATTGTGACCCATAATCAGAAGTATCTATGGAAGTGAAAAAACACCCTAACAAGATAAACAAGAAGAATGCATTGGCCTCCCAAAACATACCATGTATGCCAATATATAGCACTCGTTAAACTCTTTTTCAAACTATCCAAACAGGTCAGGTTAGTCACTCAGTAGAAACCATCATGGGACCAACGTTTTTTGACAGCATGCCATAGTGAGGGTGATCAGTTAGAAAACTGGAACGAGAGAAGATCAATGGATGAGTTATTTCTCTTGCCCTTTGCCAGAACACTGAAAAGTCTGAATTTTCAAAAAACAAGCAAAAACACAGCTAGGAATATACAAGGAGCCAACTTAGCATGAAATTACATTGCAATTTGACCTCCTATTAAAAACCTTGTAGGTGGGGTTCAGAAAGCAAAAAAGTTTTTCCTCAATATAATAAGGAGTGAAAGTTGGAATTTTCAACCCTCCAGCTCCATTGGTGTCGGCAGTATATGTAATAAGTACATACATATATGACAGTTTTGGTTGATAGTTTCGAATATTACCCTTTGTCCAATAACTAGGGGGTGTCTATTAAAGCTTGATATAGATAGATAGATGCATTGAGTGGTTGTCCTCAAAATAGCTTCATAAATCATCTGTTTTAAAGTCAGGAATAAACAATAGTGCAAACATGAAAATCTTTCTTGTGTGAAGCAGGAAGTAAACAGTACGTGTGCAATTATCTGAAGAGTGTAAAAGTTATAATTATTGATAAGATCGGGGAAAAACGAGATTGTGATAAGCGTAACAAAAATGAGGTTACCAATCTGGAATACACGTGGGATATTCAAACATTTCATCAATGCTACCTGATTAGCATAAGTGAATCAAGAGATTAGGACATGATATCTTCTAAAAGACAGAAACAGTATGTTCTTTAGGGCTAGATGTCACAAGATTGCACTAATACAAAATTAAGATTTGCTAAGAAGCAGAAAATCTTTTGCAAGGTATAATGCAATTATGAATATCCTTCCAGAAACAAAACTCAGGTTAACAGTATGTGGGCATACTTTTGAAAAGTACAAAAGTTACATTTACTTGCAGACACAGATTGGGGTGGTGGTGTTGGGGAGGTCTGAATCCCCTCAACCATACCCTGTTCAGGCAAAACACAATTGAAAATTATTTTTAGATTTGTAGATGAAGAAATATTATGGACAAAAATATCAATAAAATAATGCCTGTACCTCGCATCAATGAATCACCATCGTCTGTGTACCAGAACTGATTATCTAAAAAATTCATCCCCAAAATAGATCTTGTATTTGAAGAATTATCTAAAAACATAGATCTTCTATCTGGAGAAAAATCTAAAAAAATAGATTTTCTATCCAAAGAATTATCTAAAATTATTGATTTTCCATCCAAAAAATCATCTAAAAAAATTAATCTTCTATCTAAAAAATCATACAAAAAATAGGTCTATTGAAAAAATCATCTACAAAAATAGATTTTTTATCTAAGAAATCATCAATAAAAATGGATCTATCTAAAACATCATCTGAAATATAAATCTTCTATCTAAAAAATCATCTATAAAAATAAATCTTTTATCAAAAAAATCATCCAAAGAAACAGATCTATCTAAAATTAATTAGAAAATAGATCTTCTATCTAAAAAATCATCTAAAAAATATATATTTTCTATCTGAAGAATTACCCAGCACAAAATTTGGGGCATCGTTGTCCATTATTGGTCATTGTTGGTACAAAAAAAAAAAATCAGAAAAAAAATGTTTTTTCTGATGGTGCTCAGTCATGTACTTATGCGAATCTCCAAGGTTGTCACCCAAAAAATAAGACCCTGGAGAGAGAGAAACATAGACAAATGAAGAGTGAAGAATCTGTAGACCAATTAGGTGGTTGGTTAAGTGGGCTGTTTGTGGTGAGGGTGATTCAAAAAAACCTAAATAATGCCATGGAAATTAATCATAAAAACAATAATGTTTAAAATTTGATTTCTTTTCATAAATTTTTCCATTTGGCACTCAAAAACCTTTCCTATTTGGACCCACTCCTGCTAAAAATCCTAGATCCACACCTGACTACCCTGACAAGTAAACGCCAAATTATTTGCTAATAAACTGAACTTCAGATATGGGCTTCTGCTGTTATTTTTCCAGGGCTAAGGGTGCAAAAGCATACATTCCAGGGGTGTTGGGGGCAAAAAGTTACATTTTTATTATCTCTTAGCGGCAACCATGTTATACAATGGGCATTACCCCTTGTATTCATAGAGTGAACAAGTACGACTCACTGTATTATCTAGAGGTCAAATTTTCTCTTCAGAAGAGACATACAACCTGACCCTGAAGTGACACTATAGAATGTGAGCCCATGCAAATAATCATACCATCCTTTTATATGGGAACGTTAATTTGGGATTACATAAAACGGTTGTACTGAACCATTACCGATTATTGACTATGGAGTTCCAACTTTCAAACCTTCTCATCCAAGGGTGGTAACGCACTGATTGACCCCTTATCACAACAGACGCCTCTGATTGCTAATAGCAGTTTGATGACAAACTCATTAAAGTTTGTTTTATTGTGTTTGACGGGAACCTAGTTCTGTCTGTTAATCAAGGATTTTTATCTTGCAATGGATTACATACACTGAATAACTTGCAATGGATCTTTTATCTTGCAACGGGAAATGTCTTTTATCTCACAAAGGATAGCTAATACTTTTCCACGCCTGCTGTAGTTAATGTGTTTGAAGCAAGAATTATCAAAAAAAATTGTCATATTCAGTTGGGTGAAAAAACAATATTGATACATCGACAGCGATGATGATTGTAGTATTTGTAGTTATATTATCAGCAGACACACATACGGCAGAAAAGCCATTTTCTGTTCATATGCCCATTACCCCTCCCTTTTCTCTCTTTCTGTTTCTTACATCACAGACTGATTGACAACTTACAGATTCTATAAAGAAATGATAAGAACAGGAAGTACAGATACTCTTCTACAGGTATCAAAGCTGACAGGAGATTTCGTTTTAAATCATTAGAGACTCTGATAAAATGTCTTTTGCTAACAACGTCACCAGCTTTTGTTTGATTTTTACATAAATTACCTGCAAATGTTTGCTGCATATTTACAATAACATTTCCATGTTTTAACCATTTTAGTTGACAAATATTGATTGTTGTGACCAGGCCTGTCATTTTTGGTACATTTGTACCAAATCGGTATTATTGACCCCTTTTGGTACATCTAGTGCTGTGCTCTGAAAATTTGGTTTGTTTCGGCAATTTTCTTACATATATATATATATATACATATATATATATACATATATATATATATATATATATATATATATATATATATACATATATATATATATATATATATATATATATATATATATATATATATATATGCGTTATCAAGAAATGGATATGTGATCTGATAGAAACAATCATAAATTGCATTTTATCATTTTGAAATACCATTTGGAACGATCTCCCATTATTACACAGTGAATATATCAATTTGCCTAGACAATGTAAATAGAATAAAAAATAAAAGAAAATGGAGCTAGTGCAGGAACTGAACCTGTGACCAATAGGGAAGCTGCTTCAACATAGCATTGCTGTCACCATTAAGCTAAACAACCGTTGGTAATGTAAAGGCCCAAATCATTCCAAATTCTCATTTTGTTCATTCATTGTTTATATGTGCTATACCCAAACAAGTCCTAACAAACACTGGGACTTAGCTGTAAACTGTAACTGTAGGAAGCGGAAGAACCAAAAAGGGTAATTCATTAATACGAGAGTGACCACACTGTCAAACAAACTCAGCCAAACAATCATTATATCATACAACTTGACCTCTTTCAAATGCAACCATGAAAAGGATATTGGTCAAGAAAAATTTACTCAAACTATCCGAGAAAAGGCAAGAGTCGGGGACATCATAGAATCCATTAAAAATCTTAAATGGCAGTGGGCTGGCCAAGTTGCAAGAATGGCGGACAACTGATGGACATCACGACTCACGATATGGATCCCCTGAGATCACATGAGCAACCAAGGCCGGCAGAATATTAAATGGACAGAAGATCTAGACAAATTCAGAAAGTAATGGCTCCACAACGCCCTTGATAGAGAAGTGTGGTTAAAAGACTACTGATGATGATGATGATGATGATGATGATGATGATGATGATGGTGGTGGTGGTGGTGGTGATGATGATGATGATGATGATGATGATGATGATGATGATGGAAAGAAAAAAGAAATTCAATTTAAAGAATTGACAGTCATAAATACTCCTTTTATTAGAGTACCTAGTTGACCAACATTGTGATACATATTATAGTCGAATGAAAGGTTGAAATACTATAGTTTAGCATAGAGGAGGTAGGGAAGAAAATAGTGATTCTATAATGACATCACAGCAGCTGGTAAACAATTGATCAGAATAGATGTTCTTTTGATGACGTCACATCTTCTCCTTCCAGTTAATCAATGGAACCAACAGACTGACTGATTGATTAATCGACTGACTGAGCGAAAAGCATCTTTTAGACATGCATGTGGATACATCGTAAAAGTAGGAGAGTAAAAGATTTCAAGTAAACAGAATATTTGTATTTGGTTCCTTGTTGTGAAATAGAGGCTAACAGGCTATTCTAGTAGACCCTTACTACTTGTGCTATACTAGGCTTTCTGTCAAATTACGCAAAAAGCAACAGTTTTCATTTAACCTAAGTCAATCAGCTTCAAGCCTGATCAGTACTTAGATTGGTTACCATTTTGGAACTCCAGGTACTGTTATCACTATTTAATTTTCATCTTTATTTTGTACTTTTATAAACGATTTGGTACGTTTTGGCATAACCCTTTGGAACATTTGCAAAAATCCCTGTGACAACCCTGGTTATAACTATGCAAGTCGAACTGGAGCATGTTTTTCACTGACTTGCTATGATCTCGAGTCACTTTTCAGATATCATGTTGATGAAAAATTTCCCATCATTTTTTGATGAGATCTTTCATTAATAATAAATTCATTGCATTATTCAGTTATCAAATTATTTTTCCTGTTTTTCTATGACCTTATGCGACCTTTCAATTGAATTGGGTATTAAATCATAAAAGAATGCTTCTGGTTTTGAATTTTCAATATCCTAACTTATTAGAACTTTTGACAAGAGAAATAGTGGTGCATAGTGCAAGACAAGTGATATTCTAAAGGGAACAAATCTGGAGTATATGCTGCATCAGGGAGAACATCCCAACCTAGCTTTATGATCATTTGCTGCATTGCATTTGTAGCATGAAGAAGGTCATTGGCATGAAACAAAATCGATAGGAACAGGTCCTTTCTCATCCAATGCATCATTTAAATGAACCTATCACCTACTGTGGCATTACTCAATAACAGTTTGTCAAGATCTCACCAATTGCTAATAGAGAAATCCTTTTGAATTCCATCACAAACAAAGAAATTTTCCCCAGAAGATTCCATTAAGGTTAAGATGTTGAAGGCCCTCCTGGATCTGGCCATGATCTTCTTCATTTTGAATTCTGAAAATAAATTGATTTTTCTTCATCAGTACCTGGGCCAAAAAAAGCTTTTTCCATGCCTAGCAAGTAGAAGAAAACACATTCAAATATCACCATTTTGTTAGCTTCAGAATTGGAGATTGTGAACCAAAACTGTCAAAATAGGTTTCTTCAGTTTTCAATTTGGTCTGGCTGGCTATGTATGTACGAATGTATGAATGTACATATAATGCACACAGGTCACACCAATGGAAGTACTGGGCTGAAAATTTAAGCATTTACTCCTTATTATGTCTACAAAAATTTTTTTTAGGTTTTTTGAAAATTTTCCCCACAATAGGCTCTTAGTGGATGGTTGAATTTGCAATGTAAATTCATGCTAAATTGATTATTGAATCTGTGTCCTCCTATTTTTTGAAAATTTACACGTTTTACTGATCAGTGCCCAAACAAAAGGAGAGAGAAGTAACTTATTCATTGATCATCCTATCTTCCAATTTTTCAAGGCATGCTGCCAAAAGATGTTGGTCATTTGACAGTTTCTCTTGAGTAACCAATCAGACATATCTTTCCTGAGGTTTTTAAGTAACATACTAGATTTAGCATATTGCACCAGCAAAAAGAGCTGAGTAAAAGTCCAAATAGACTTCTAAGATTTCCCTAACACTGGAAGTTGTTTGTAGGAACTTTTGTATTAACCTAATATATTATTCCAAGATCACAAGAATCAATTTATTCTCTGACAACAATTCAGGTTTTCCATATGGCTGAAGGATATTCCTAACAAATTTATGAAGAAAATATTCCTAGGATGACATAGACAGTCTATGCTCACACGAAATAACAAGATATAGCACATTTTCTCCATAACCACCGGAGGAACAACATCGTCATCATGCCAAAAGTAAAAGAAAACTCTGCAGACTTAGAAAGAAGATTTTTCCAGAATATTTGGCCGGAAAAGGTTATAAAGAAGAAAAAGAAATAATGTCTTTATTTAAGAAACTAGAACATATATAATATAAGCATTGTGAAGGGAGCATAATCTTACCTCAAAGATACTCCTTCATTCAACTCCCCAAAATGCTGACAGTAAAAGACAAACGTGTTTAATCTTGTAGTTATTTACATCCATGTAAATAGAAAAGCCAAAAGCCTGAATTATGAAGTAAAAACAAGAGAGAAAATGAAGAGTAATAAAAATTGAATAAAATCAGTAAATGGTACAGTGTCACTTGATAAGAACTTTAATAAGACTAACAAGACTCACCTACTAAATCATAAAACAGACAACACATCAGGAGGATCTGAGATAAATAATATCTATAATCAAATTTGGCCAAAAGATAAGAAGTATTAACAGTTTGTTAAATGAATCATCAAAAACAATCCAAATGATCAACTGATGATATAATAAATAATTTTCACATTTTTGTCTGAAGGAGTAAAGGGAAATATTGTTTACATTGATTAATTCAGAAATTTCATTGAATTTTTCGTTAACTACACACTGAACAATTTAATATTCATGTAACCCTTTCCACAAGATAACTTTTTAAATTTTACAAAATTTTTTATGATTTGATATGACTTTTCAGATATATACTGGCTTATATTTTTTATCAGTGAATTGTTCAAATACAGAATTTTTATAGTATAGATTGTGAGATAAGGCCTTCTCCACCTATAAATGCCATTCCAATGCATTCTTACAACACAAGACTGATGAAGAGATTACAAAAATTTCCTGAATATCTAAAATGATCTTAAAAAATATATGTTTATCAAAAATTACCTTTAAATTTACATTTATCAAAAATTATCTAAAAAAACTGTGTATACCTAAAATTATATAAAAATATGTTCATCTTAAAGTATCTAAAAAAAATATACTTATCTAAGGAAATCTTTCAAAATATCTTTATCTGAAATCCTCTAAAAAAGATATATGTTTATCTAAAATTATGTTAAAAAATTTCTTCATCTAGAATTATCCAAAAAAATATGCATATATCTAAAATTATCTCTAAAAATATGCTTATCAAAAATCATCTGAAAAAATATTCATTCATTTAAAATTATTTTCAAAATGCACATTCATCTTGAATTTTCTAAAAAAAATATATGTATATCTAAAATTATCAAAAAAATATGTTTATCAAAAATCATCTAAAAAAAGTATGTTAAACTGAATTATCTTTAAGAATAAGTATTTTATCTGAAATTATGAAAAAAATACCAACATAAGATTCGGGTATTTTTGGTCCAAAACCCATTGATACTCCCCAAAAAAGGTATTTTTGAAAAACAAAAAAAAGTATTTATAGATGGTGCTTTATAGTGAACTCATGCAAATTTCCAAGGTTGAAGTTCCAAAAATGTAACCAAGACAAACACACACATACACAGATGATAGACACAAACACTCTAAGAGAGAAAAATCTGTAGCCCACTTGGCTGGTTGGTCGGGCCACAGTAATTCGATACTGTTTTACAAATTCAAGAGTATGAAAATCTGAAGGTTATAAGTGTAGGAATGTTTGAGGCAATTAATTATGCCTGGTTTCTACTAGAAAGATTCATCATGTATGAAGTGGCACCCCACTGTTCACCATCAAAACATCACATTCATCTTTGAAATATGCAAAATTTCCACTTCCTGGGAAATGATAAGCTCATTCTTAAGAGCTATGAGTCAGATTCCATTTGCATCCAAAAAGATTTTTTTGCATCTATAATTCAAACAATATAAATTGAACAGCTAATTTTTCCTATTTCGTTTAATTATTATTATTACGTGTCAAAAAGGACGGTATTTCCAATTGTTCAGGTATAATCAATTGAAGTCTAAATAATTTTATGGCACTGAAAAGAGATTTACTGATCAAATGAATTGACATATTAGAAAAATGCAAAAGGAATTTAATAATAACATGTTTCCCGAAGATCCCCACTCCATACTTATTTCCTTGTTTTATTTTTGTGTTTTTGTTTTTTAATTTTAATTAGAAGGACAAAAAGAATTTCAGTTATTAGCTACAACAATTAATAAGATTAGAATTCTTTTTATCACAGAATCAACGTTGGCTCCTTTTTTCAATGTTAAACCACTTCTGTTTTAATGATGAGTGATGAATTCTCTTCTTTATTAATATTGCAAATATTCACTCAACTTAGGCTAGCAAGCATAGGCATATAATTATTGTATAAAAACTCGATCCATTTGAAAATATATGTTTATATTTAATGTTGAATCTAATGTCAATCCTGAGAATGAATAATGTTTGTAAATCAAGAGATACAGTTGCTGTTTATTTTCTACTTTCTCTCTTTGTGGAATGAGGCAGTCCTTAAATTAATCCCAATGATTAATCTATATGAACATACTTCGGAAATTGAAAATCTTATCCATCAAAATCAAAAGAATTAACCTAACATGTAATACATTATAATTGAACATTACAAGTTCATTCAGTTCTGATTAGAAAGTATTCTTACAGTTTATATATTAGGTGTGCCAGAAAGTAATGATGTTTTTTACTCAAAGAAAAGACAAACCTCTTTTATTATGAAATGATTTTAGTTAAATCAATTACATAATAGTCCTCTTTATTCAACACAGTTGCCTATGTTGAAATCAACTTTTATGAAGAAACATTTTTGATCTAATCAATTACATAATAGTCTTCTTTATTCAATACAGTTGCCAATATTGAAAACAACTTTTCAATCCCCACTTTGTAAAAAATAGCTGGCTTTGATGTGAAGAAGTCTGAGAGCCCATGTTTGACCTCATCAATATTTGGCAAGAGAAATGGTATCTGATCTGGAGAACCCATTTCTCATTCTTGGTAACAATTTGATTAAGAAACAGTTCTTTTTCCTGTTTACTCTACAAAATGTCACAGACTGCTGAACATTAGGCACTGTTTTTAGCTACAAGTTTCTATGGGATACAATCTCCGTGTCTATTGACCTTCTTGATCTGTTAAAGATGTTCTTGAACAGTTAACCATATCAGATTCAGTTTTTCTGATAATTCTTCAATTCTTTGACAAGGATCGACAACTGATTGCAGCAGGTTGTTGTCCACTTCAATTGGTCTTACTGAGCAATGGTCAATGTGGTGGTTGAAATTGTCTGATCAGAATTTGGAGGACGAATGCTGGCATTTGAGAGCATCGAGTGCATTTGGATAAAAACTGCATCTTCATTCAGAAGTTGCTGTTGTGTTATTGACAAAAATCATTGAGCATACAATAATGGAGACACTCTTCTTCACTTGTTTGATAACTCATTTCATACCATAGGACCTGGAAAAAATACTTTTATAATTTGATGACTATATTCATATAATTTTTTGTGGTCTTAAATACTCAAATAGCACCTAAACATCTTGAATTCTTCATTGACTGTAATTGCTTACATTTCGCCCATGGAATAGTAGGCTTCTTCAGAGCTTCAGTAATTTCCTCTGAAGAAGCCTGCTATTACTGAGCAAAATATAAGCAATTACATTTGATAAAGAATGTGAGATGTACTAATTAGTCTTAAGTCATTTCCTTTCCATAATGTCAACTTTCCACAACATATATGTATATATATAATTTTATGCAACAACTGTTGTGTTTTCAACAGATGATGACGAGATTAGGCATAGTTTGTGGACTTATCCATCATTACCACCAAATATCCGAGTAATAACTCATATCACAAGGATTTGTTTTCCTCATCACTGTTTGAATTCTAGATCCAAATTGAAACATTTTATTTCTAGAAGAACTACATTAATCATGTCTTATGCATTCTCAACGCGGCTCTTATATAACTAATTTCATATTGTCAAAATCCTTAGGATTGGTCTTCACTATGAAAGTGTGTAGTGATATCCTGTTTTTTATTGGTATTCCTTGATTTATCATAGAAGCTATTCCTTTAAAAATTTCCATGCGTTGAAGAGAAAATGTGAAATAACTGGTTTACAGATTCAGTGCTTTTCATGAGTATTAAACCCATCTTGGTATTATTCTTATTTTGTTGCATTACATCCTCTAATTAAAATGCACCTTGGTTGGAATTGTATCATTGATATACACATGCATTGCAATTTAAAGATGCAGAAGATTCTTCATTGTGAAACATACAAAAAATAAGACAAGAAAACAAAACTTCAGTGTGCAAAACCATTCACACCACCAAAGTCCATACTTCGTAAACCTACCTTTGGCGGCAATTATAGCTATAACTCTCTTGGGTGTATCTCAATAAGCTTGGCCCATCTAGCCACTGGTACTTTTGTCCGTTCTTCAAGGCAAAACTGCCCCAGTTACTTCAAGTTTGATTGGTTCTGCTAGGGTACAGCAGTAAGTTATAATACAGATTTACAATTAGATTGTGGCCTGGACTTTGACTCGCTCATTCCAAGACATTCAAATGTTTCCCCTTTAACCACTCAAGTGATGCTTTAGCAGAATGCTTAAGGTCATTGTTTTGTTGGAAAATGGACCTCCATCCTAGTCTCAAATCACTGGAATATTTAAACAAGATTTTATCAAGAATTTCCTGTACTTAGCGGCATCCATTTTCCATTCAATTCCAACCAGTTTTCTAGTCCCTGCCAATAAAAAAGATCCCCTCAGCATGATACTACCACCACCAGGCTTCCCTGCTCTCATATGAAGAAAGAGGTTGGTTTTGCGGTAATCTTTTTGATATTTGTTCATAATCCAATCATGATCTGTGCTACTCTAAAACTTTGTCCATGAGCTGTTTGGAGAGCTCTTTGGTCTTTGTGGAGCCGCTTTCTTGGTGATTTCCCTCGCTCAGTGGTGTTCCTGATTTTGAAGCCTTTCAGAACAGGTATATATACATATATATCTATACGTATGTATGTATATATACTGAGATCATGACAGATCATTTTTATCTTTTCCTATCCCTCAGCATTATTATGGATGTGTGATTGGTTTACGGTTTGCAGCATGGATAATGGACTCTGGCTGAGATACTTTGTATTCACTATGCACTAACGCACTTGGAAGAGGCATGGGCCCATCTTTTCTTTCCCCCAGTTACAGGTAAATAGCTGATCAGACTTGGCTCTCAAGCGATGATTGGCAATCAGCCAACATGAGGGACAGCTCTGATTCTAAACCAGGGCGTGGGACCCCCTTTAAGGTGGATGGGTGTCAACTTTGACTTCCTCCTGGCAGCTTCAGGAGCCAAGCTGATCCCAAATGTATCACTCCACTTTCCTTTGGACTCCATCAGCAAGGCTGAGAGGGGTATTATATTGAGTGAACATCCAAGAACCTCCATACACTTTTCTCAGGTTTGTGATCTAAAGAGTCAAATTCAATGTCATTCCATTATCTACCAAGATGGAAGAAGTCCTTATCGTACATAAATATATATGTATGTATGTATTCAGAAAATATATATGTATGATCCAACAGAATGATTATAAATTGCGTTATATTGTATAGAAAATCTCATTTGATATTACCTCCTGTCATTACACGGTTAATGTGTCTCTCACCCAAGATAACGTAAATAAAATGAATAATAGAAGAAAATGGAACTGGTGCAGGAACAGAATCTGCAACCAATAGGGTAGCCACATCAACAAAGTGTTTCTCTTACCATTGAGATAAACAACTGCTAGTAATGCAAAGATCCAAATAACTGTTTCACTCCAAATTCTCATCTCATCTATTCTCAGAATTTTGTTTTGTTTCTTTTGATGCAATATTCATGTATTAAGAAAATAGATATATATATTCCAAGAGAATGATTATAAATTGCATCGTATCATCCAGAAACTCTCATTTGAAATGATTTTACCTAGTGCTTTCTTAAAGACTATATTATATTATAATCCAACATACTACAAAAAATAATCTTTTTATGATCATTGTCAGATTATATATCCATTTCTTTATAATATCATTGTCCATGTTATGGGGAATGTCATTTGAACGTATGGTTACTAGTTGGTCATCAGTAGAGCAGCATCACGTTATGATGACATTCTTAGTTGGACACAGGTTTGATCCTAGCAGCAGACCAGTTCTTTATTGTTTATCTATTCATGCTGATTAGGCACATCTTCCTCACATCTAAATGCGGGTGGCTGTTCAAAAAGAGTTTATACTAAAAATAACACCTTCATTATCATTCTCTTAGATTAGGTATCTATTTCTTTGTAAAGTGCATGTATACAAATGATTATAAATGCATTAATTTCATTCAAAACTATATGAACAGAAAGTGAATGAAGAAGACAAGATTTGGATATAAAACAGTTATTTGGGTATCCAACTTACCAGCTAGCTGCTTAGCTCAAGATGGTAACAGTGGCATTGGGTTAAGATGTATAGAGTTTCAAATTTTAAAAACACATTTATGATTACTCTTTCGGATTATATATCCATTTCTTTATAGTATATATATATATATATATATATATATATATATATATATATATATATACATACATACATATATATATATATATACATACCCTCTAGAAAGTGGTTTTGTTCCAACCATGTATTTATGAGTACCTTATTTGATGATTAAAAGTGTTCAAAAGAACATTTGATGGAAACTAAAATGATGTCAAACGACGTGGAAAAATGAATTTTGCGGTTAGTAGAAAATAATTGTCAAATTCTTCAGTTGAATATATTGGTAAAGAATCAAATCAAAAAAGTTTTTCTGCAAAATAAGTATTCTTAGATATCATATCATGAGTCAGTTTGCATGCAGTCTGATATTGAAACCAACACAACGGATTTAATATTCACATGGGTGAACATTCAATAGAAATAACACAAACAGCAAGTCATTTCTTTTGTATACTTGCTGATTCCTCATAGTTGAATATGTTTTCAGGCAACCAATGTGAATAAGCCCTGTTTCAAAGAATAGACATGTAGTATAAGATAATATCAATATACCATACACATAAAACATTATGTAAAATGATAAATAACATGTATGGCATAAATGATATAATAAAAGTGGTGTTTGATCAACATTGCTTGGGTGCCATGTTAATATAACTCTTTTATTTATAAAATCCCCAAAACAGTTATATGGTGAACAACTGATGATCCCAATAAGAGACAATTTATACATTGTACTATAATGACAATGAATTTGGGAAACAGGGAAAAAACACTTGAGAAAATGACACAAATTGCATTGATAGACATTGGGAAATGAATGACTGATGTGACACAAAAAATCTAATGAAAACTTTTTTAATGTTTAGTGTTTAAAGCTGTAAAGCTTTCTAGACAATATATATATATATATATATATATATATATATATATATATATATATATATATATATATATATATATATATATATATATATATATATATATATGCATATGTACATATATGCATGTGTATATATATGTATGAATTATGAATTTAACTGTATTTCATAGAAACTTATTTGAAATGATATCCCTTAAAGCTTTCTAGACTATATATATATATAAATATATATACATCTATATATGTATATACATATATATGTGCACATACACACACATATATATATGCCTATGTATACATATAGATAGATATGTATACATACATATGAAAATGTATATGTATTGATACATATATATTTATATATATAGAGAGAGAGAGATATTTATACATACATGCATATATGTATATGTAAATGTATGAATATATATATATATATATATATATATATATGTATACACACACACATATATATATATGCATATGTATACACACATATATATATACATATATATGTGCCCATAAACACACACACACATATATATGTATGCATACACATGTATATTAATCATTAGAACAGATAATTATGCAATATACGAATAAAAACAAAAACAAAAAATAATCATAATGATGACAACCCTGATGCTGATAATATTGATGAAGTGAGAAAAAAAAATTAAGCAATAAGAGCCAAAATAATTATATTGAATGGAATTATGATGATGCTTTAATCAATATGCTTAATATGATTAATTCTTGTAAGGGAAAATAAAAAATGAAAAAATATTGTGCCAATACAATTAAAAAAAATTTAGCTAATTTCATTATATTTATTTAGAAATGGAGATCTTGAAAAATAAAAGAATACATCTAGTTGGGATAAACATTTTAGCATATATCCCAGTGGCTTACTACCGGAGCTGCCAACTCGGAAATTTATAGGAGATCAGATGCTATCGTGAAAAATCTAATAACTGCAAGATGCAATATCTGAGTTATGCAAAATATTGCACTCTTTGATGTTATGTATATTGCATAAAACCCATTTTTAAGCTCACATAGATAAAATTTCCAACTGAAGAATTCCAAATAAATTCCTTGAAACCAAATATCTTCTGGTGCTATGAAGTGCATGTAATTTCATGAGAAAAATACCCCAAAGAAAATGGTTGAAAACAGACAATGACAAAAGGAACAGGGATCAGGTTTATTGATTTGATGAATGTCACATCTGTGATAGGGTACATCAGAGCAAGCTTATCATCATCATCATCATCATCATCATCACCACCACCACCACCACCACCATCATCATCATCATCATCATCATAAGCCTTTTAGCATCTGTTGTTGGACATAGACCTTCTCCAAGTTTTACCAGACTTCTCATACTGGAACTAATACTCTCTGATCTTCATCACCCTATTTCATATTTTGCCAGCTACATTTTCACGTACTATCTCTGGGATTTTCATGCTGTGAGTTGTGATGTTCAGTCGGTAGTCTATAATTCTTGCAATAAGACTATTGCCATTTGAGTTTTCTAATGCATACAGGCTATACCAATGGAGGATGTAAGAATGTAAACTTACCATCACTTTCTCATACCTTTCTTCAACAGAAGCTCTAAAGAGTTCCAAATTTCAGATGAAACATTAACTATCATAATCAATAAAGAATTTGAGACGTCCCAAAGAGCCTCAGGTCTTTTCTTTTCCAAATTTTCTACATTTTTCACGCTATATATATATATATGTATATATGTGTGTGTGTGTGTGTGTGTGTGTGTGCGTGTGAGCGTGAGTGTGTAAAAAAAGGAAAACCAAACTTTTCAGTAATGATTTTCAGGTAAAATAACTTTTGATTCAGAAGACTGACTTGATTCTGTTTCTGGTCATTATTTTCCACTGTCCAATACATGAGGTTAAATTCAGGTCATTTGTTCATTAATCTTGATTAGGGTTAAATTTCCATGGGTGTCATGAAATTCCAGTTGTTGGTGAGTGTTTTAAGGAAGAGGGGGTTGACTCCCTTCAAGAAAAGAGGTAAAGGGGGGCCAGTTATCAGTGTGTGTGAATATGTGTGTTCACAGTATGGTTGAATTGTATTTTGATATGGTAGCAGATTCCTGAAGAAAGTGATAATATGAATGTGTATGAAGGAGAGGTCAAAGGGGTGAGGTATCAATGTGTGTGAATATGTGGGTTCACAGTATCATCATCATCATCATTATCATCATCCTCATCATCATCAGTCATGTGCACATTGCATGCATCTCAGTTTGTAAGTCTGTCTCTTGGTTAGGTTCTATGGTTCAACTCCATGGGAGGATGCATTGGTTATATACCCGTCTTTTTAGGATTAATGAGATCTTCTTGTTTTCAAAAGTTGAGCTTGCTCTGCAAAAGGTTTGCCACCTCAGAGTAATTCTTAGCTTGATTTTTTCTTCTTTCATTGGTTACATGGAGATTCGTTATCCTACGTAGATGTAGTGATCTACTTTCTCCAGTTTTGCTCATTTGATTTTGATAGTTCTGTTTTTATTTCTGACATGACTGTTGCACATGACATTTGTTTTGTTGAAGTTCATGTGTAGACTGACTTTCTTGGTTTCTTCTTTTAGTTCATTCAGCATTAGTTAGAGGTCATGTAGGTTTTCTGCAAGAAGGGCAATGTTGTCTACAAATCTGAGGTTGCTCAGACATTTGCCATCTATTCTGATTCCTCAATTCTCCCAATGTAGGTTTCAGAAGATTATCTTGAGGCAGGCGGTGAAGAGTTTGGGTGAGCTGGTATCACCTTGTTTTATTCCACTTTTGAGCTTGTTGCAGTACTCTGATGTACACAGGGTCTACACCTTCTAGAGTGATGGCCTTCATGACCTTGGGAATCTCTACAGAGACAAAAGCCTTCTTGAAGTCTATAAATGCTACAGCGAGTGGCATTTTGTATCCTGCTCTTTTCCTTTCAGCTGATTTATTGAATAAAGATGATCCATGATCAAGTACCTTATCTAAAGCCAGATTATTCCTGTGGTTGGTTTTCATCTACAGTTATAGTGATTCAGTTGGTGATGATTTTTGTGAAAAGTTTTTAGATGCAGTTGAGTAGGCTTATAGGTCAGTACTTTTTGAAGTCTTTTGGGTTTCCTTTTTTTTGTAAAAGCATTATGATTGCTTTGTTTCTGTATTCTGGGACCTTACTTTGTTTCAGACATATGTCAAATAGAATGGTTAGTTGTTTAGTGACGATCTTACCAGATTTTTTGAGTGGATCGATGACAATGTTATTTGGACCCAGCAGGATCAGACGTTTTCCTGGTGTAGTGTTTAAGTAGTTACTGTTGGAACACATTGCCTTCACCCAAAGTAATTGATGTGGCTGGGCCTCCAGGACTATTGAGCCAGCAGGAATGATTTTCATTGTGCAAACCATGGGAAGTGTTGGCAGGGGTCTGGTGGATTGGTCCTTACTGGTGTCGTTTGGAGTGGCCTTTAAGCTCCACTGGCTTTTAGCATCCATTTTATCTGCTCTTGGTGGGTAGGCAGGCAGTAGTTGAATTGTATTTTGGTATAATTTCAGATTAGTGTAGTAAGTGATATGAATGTGTATGAGAGATGGAGAATTTTCATTAAATCTGTTAGGTATTTAATTGGGGTTTCATTAATCCAGAAATCCAGTGCCCCTTGTCCTGGTTCATGGCTGATCTTCAAGAATAAGGACTCAACATCAAAGGAGGCTAGGAAGGTACTGTTTTCAGTTTCATAACACCCATGGAATTTGAATCCAAATCAAGATTAATGAACAAATGACCTGAATTTAACCCCCTCCACAGGAAAATAATGACCAGAAACAGAATCACTTCAGACTTCTGAAAACATGTACTTAACCAATTAAGGCTTATCAAAAACTATTACATCTCAAAACCATACCTAAAAAGTTTGGCTTTCTTTTATTGCATTTTTCTCAAATCAAGTCAACCCTTATTGTGGAATTGATGCATGTTTAATTAGAAACAACAGAGAATGTTGGGTTCTTTATTCTTTGTAAACTTTTTTTGATTACTTACAAGAGAATGTGCATCTTGATCTAATGAATGCAAATATTGACTAAAATGTGTGATCAAATGCTTTCAGCCATATTTCCGGCCATTATCAAGATGAAAATTCAACATTCAAAAATACCTCTGACATTCTCAGAGATTTGGAGGCTGTATCAGTTGATGCATTGTGTTAAAAATCCGATGGTGAATAAATTATATCAACTGGACCAGTATACTATAGTTGAAATACTTTCTTTTTTTCAAAATATTAATGGTAGATATCACTTTTCAAGGAACCTGTTATAGGCTAGCCTCCATTACATGGTTGCTTTATTTGCTTACAATAAAAGCCACAGCTTCCGAGGAGAATACATTTTGCATGAACCATGTGCATAATCTTCAATAGTTTGCTAATTGCAATGTCTTGAGGAAATCAAGGATTCTTCATGTCATATTCTCCCTCAAAATATGCGACGACTCATTATCTTAAGTCTTTCTTTTTTTCATTTGTACACTTGTTTCCTATACACCTTCTTGGCTGGTACGTCTAGTTTTCGAGAATCATGAAGTTTGATGTCATTTCAAGGACACTTCATTCACAGTTCTCACTCGCCCGCTAAACTCTCTTTTCTTTTAAATATGTTTGATTCACCAGATATTTGATATTTTCATAAAGTTCTTTTGCCTTCTCTCTCTGTTTCTGTCTCTCTGTCTCTGTCTGTCTGTCTCTCTCTATCAGCACTTGTCTTCTTTTCTTTTTTTCTCACTTATCCTTAAATGTCAGCTCATTATCTCACTGACATCCATATCATGTAGTGAATCTTTTTGATTGCACAATATAGCTAATCAGTAGCGAACAGAAACATCCAATGCCTACATAATTGTAAAGGCCATATTTGTCATTATTTTATGTAAATTTTTATGTAAATTTGTACTCAAGGCTGACCATCTCGGATATAAACCAGAACTATGTAAATAGCATAATTGAATCATTTGAAAATAGCTTTTAAAACTTTACAATAATTATCATAAACTTCTTTCGGTTCTTCAAATTACATAAGTTTTTTTACTTACCTTCTGCTAACTCTATGAATCATTCATGCATGCACAGCTGAAGAAAGTAGACCAGTACATTTACCCTAGGACAACGAATCTCCATGATATCCTTAAAAGAAGAAGAAATCAAACAAAGAATTCCGAGGTTGGAAAGCTTTCGGTAGAACAAGGAAATCCCTCTCATCTCAAAAAGAGGGGACTATTACTAATGCATCCTTGTGATGATCTCATATGGAGCTGAAACATGGAACCTGACCAAAAGATTGATCCTCAAATTGAGAACAATGCTATGTGCGGAGACCGAAGTATCATACAAACCATCATAAAACTTAAATGGCAACGGACTGGTCATGTTGCAAATAGGTTGGACAACCACTAGACATCACAACCCACAACATGGATCCCTAGAAATCATACATGAAAATGAGGTTGGCAAAATATGAGATGGCATGACAAACTAAATAAGTTCAGATAATATTGGCTCCGCAATACCCATGATAGAGGGGTCTGGCAAATCTTGGGGAAAGTCTATGTCCAGTGATGGACACTAAAAAGCTATTGCTAATGAAATTCAACGTGAGGTAAGAAGTGACTGAAGTGACTTTTTTAATCATAACGTATTAATGGGATACGAGTTCAAGTCTCAATTTGATTGGACTTTTTCCTTGTTTTACCTCCCCGCTTCATCAGGTTTTCTTTGTTCTGGAACGAGTTCCTACTTGCTAGTGCTGCAACGATTCAATGATACTTTGGATCTCATTTTTTTCCACTTTGGCGATAATCGGTACACAGAATTTCCTCAACAATACTAAGGATTTTTTAACTGAATAAAAATTCTTTTGATAGAATAAAAAAAGAGCCAATTTTCGTTTGGAAAAAGAATCAAATTTTCTGAAATTACATCTTAATGCTGACTGTTTTAAAATCTTTTTTACAATTTTACGGCAAGTAGCAAAGACGGCCAATCGCCGTATTGACCTTTTAAGAATTTCAAGGTAGTCAGTAGAATCCTCTATCAGTACAGAATCGGCAGTGCGAGGGAGACAGACTAACTATCGGACAGTTATACATTTTTCACCAGAGCTTATATTCTGATAACACTTTTAAGGAAGGTTTATTTTTTCTCTTAACTATATATTCTTATAACACTTGTCTTTCGGAAGTTACTTTTTTACCTGAGCTCATTTTGTATTGCATTACATATTTTATCATGGATGGAATATCTTCATACATATCGTATCGTGGAAAAACATATTGTTGCAGACCTACTCCTTGCCCTATCCTCCCCGTCACTATGTTACGCCATTTTTCTAATATTTTGATCCAGTTTTTGCATTGTTTTCCTTTATTTATCGAGCCTTTTCTTCTGAGAGTCTTTCCCACAAAATAGTCTAACTAAACAATATATAATGATTGAAACACCCAGACTAAAAAATTGTCGGAAACAATTTCCTCATTTCTATTTATGTAATGAAAAAGTAACAAAAAATTGACAAGATTACTGAAATTTAGTACTACTAAGAGTGATTTTGACCTGTGAGCATGTTTCATAAACAAAGCATTATACCAGACAAAGTTTGTTCTTGTAGATAGAAACTGATCCTTTGGTTTTACATCAAAAAAATTGAATGCAGTAACCCTTGAGCAATATCTTCAAATGTGTAAATGATAACAGACATATGTGGCTTCTGTGTTTGTTACAAGATTATCTATTTGAGCATTTAAACCCAAATTTTGAGTCATACCTGCCAATCTGCTCATATTTTGATTAAGGATTGAAATAATCCTTGAGCAGTGATGGACTGAGGATGGTAAGGAGGGTAACTACCAAGTCTGATTGTAAATGATGCTCTTCAGAAGCTGCTGAAGAGAGTATGGTGATAATTGATACAATCATATCAGCACCAACTTGAACCCAGGTTTGTCTTGAGACACTACGTGAGTCATGCTGGAATCTCAAAGTCTCAGAGTATTTTATTCTTTCCATCTTCTGTATCAGTCTCTGATTTTGAGTTTATATCATCATCAGCATCGTCATCATCGTCATTGTCTTCATCATCATTATCATCATCATCATTTATTCACTGAGTTGTAACTATTTTTATCATGTAAAACATTTTAGCCTTGTAAAAAGTATAATTCAAAAGGTAATATTTTTAACAATCAGTTACTAACCTCCATCAACTGTGATGCAGGTTGTCTCCCTTTAACAGAATCACAACTTTTGCTATGTCATTCATAAACAAAACAAATTGAAAAATCATGACAATTGAGATGAAAATAACCAAAAAATATTTTGCTTTCTGCAGTGATTCCAATAGTTTTCAATTCTCAAAGGCAGTGGTTCTGAAACTCTGGTCCACAAACCACAAAGAGTCCATCAGAAAATAGTCAGACGTCTGAAGTTGTACAACTTACTATCCTAGGCTTTCTCTATGCTACTGTATATGGAAAAAATGAAACATCTACAATCTGGTAGACTTTCTTTTACTAATCCAAAACAACCAGAATTCAAGGTTCATGCTTGAATGAGGTGGTCAGACTGAATCTCCAAAATCTCAGAGTAATTTTTTTTTTTCATTTTCTATAACAGTTTCTGATTTATGCTTATATCATCATCATCAGCAGCAGCAGTAGCAGCAACAGCAGCAGCAGCAACAGCAGCAGCAGCAACAGCAGCAACAGCAGCAACAGCAGCAGCAGCATCCAGTTATACACAAAACAGTGCCATAGATTAAAATTTGTACAGATATCATCCATTTTTAAAAAAATATGATTTTTAAAGGTAAAAAGTTCATCATTCTAGTTCACTGATTACAGTGTGAAATTGAACGGGGTCCACTTGGATGTTGCTTTTATAAAAAAAGGTCCTTCAAAGGTTTCATGCCACTGCACCAAGAAATATGAATGTGAAGTTCTCTGCTCTCAAGGAGAATTGCTCTGCATAGAAAGATAGAAAACTGAACTACTACAGCATTTTCAATCCCATCTTTTTGAGAGCTCTACATAGAACATGGAAGAATAGACAATTGCACATGGAGATTTTGCTGTGTTTGTGGAACCCTGGGTTCACATCCACACTTGACTGTAATGAATTTATATTTCATTTGCATCGGTTTTGCATATTTGAACCAAAAGAAAAGTTGGAAAACACATATAAAGTTTTCTTACAGGAATGTTATTATAATGTTGGTAGGTGCGTTAAAGAAATCCTGTCAAACTGCAGATGAGTGACAAGCACAAGATTGCATTTAAATGAAGGTGCCAAATATGAATGATTGCCATAGGGGCCTATATATATATATATATATATATATATATATATATATATATATATATATATATATATATATATTTTCATATTCACGTATAAATACGATGTACATACCTGCATATATTTATATCCAAATATATATATGCATATATATTATACATTTATATCCAAATATATATATACATATATATTCATATATATATACGCTTGCAAATGGCTATCAAATGTTATGCATGTAAATCTATATGAAGTGCATAAGAATACTCAAGTGTTTATACATATGTGTATATATGTGTATATATATATATATATATATATATATATATATATATATATGTATATATAGTAGTTATATAGAACATTTTGGGGATAACCTTCATAAGTAAGCCCTGTTTCAAATATTGAATGATGTATAGTAAAAAAAATTATACACGTACAATACACACAATACTATATACAGAATGACAAAATACATACACGACATAGGCTATATAGTAAAACATAACTGAAAGGGAGGTGGTGTTTGAACAACACTGCTGGGGTACTATGTTGATATTATTGTTTTGTTTTTAAAATCCCTGAAGCAGTTACATGGTAAACAACTGATGGTCTCAACAAGAGGAGATTTACACATGGTACCACGATTACAGATTATATATAAAAGAAGGAGAAACACAGAAGAAAATTACATAAGTTGTATCAGCAGATATTGAAAAGTTAGTGACTTAATTGACAAAAAAAGTTTTGAAAAAGTATTTTAATGCTTAGTGTTCAAAGCCGTAAAGCTTTCTAGACTATACATATATATATATATATATATATGTTTGTAATGTGGATGTGAAGTGATCTGATAGTAGGACCAGGAGGAAAGATGTTTTTATCAGATTAAATGTTACTCTGATCTACACAGATACAAATACCTCCTTACTGCTCCGACTAAACAACCAAACAACACAGAAATATTCTTATTCTCTTCTCCAGCAACAAACTTGTAAATAGCAAATTTTTTCTGCAAACTGCCACAAATACTTTTCTCTGAAAAATTAACTGGTCCCTGTCAAGATGCATCGCCCATAGACTAATAAGAATTTTGTGATGTAACACTCTTGAGTTTTTCTCTTCACCTTCCAATTGTCATTTTCATCTAAATATAAGTATATATATATATATATATATATATATATATATAGATACACATATATATATATATATATATATATATACATATATATATATATATATACATACATGTAAATGTTCCATTCTTTTTAAAACCACTGTAAAGAAAATTTTATTTGTCAAAATTCATATAGTCCAAAAGTATCAACAATGTGCCACGCAGGTAATCTTTCAATTCAACCACTGTTAATTCAGCGTGTTTTCCCATAACTATTTTCTAATTAATTTCACTATTTTGGTTCAAGTAATTTACTTATATTTGTTATTCATATTGTAATTTTATTCTTTTTGGGGGTTCATCAGCTGTCTTACCATATCCTTGTATAGTTAAATAGATATTTACAGCTTTGTTATGGTTGATCATTTTCAGGCCATTGAAGTCATATGTAAATTTTGTTAAATAGAAACAAATACAGAGAGATAATTATCAATATATGCAAATTTGCATGTATCCATCTATTTGTAATCATGCAAACAATGGTCTGTGTTAGACCATACCCTGCCATGCTGGCTTATGACGTGTTGACAACAGAGTCTTGGCAACGAGTATTACTTGATGATGATTAATTCCATTAGCATGTGACAGGTTGTACTAGGTTACATGGTATCAGTAGCAGGAAGTTTTCACTAACTTTACCTCTTTAAATTTGCTAGCAATATTTAGAAATTATGAATTAAGAATGGCAGCTTGAATGCATCTTAGGGATACATACTCAGAAAATTTTTAAATCAATAAATCACGTGAAAAAGGAAAAGATATTTAAGCTTCAATTTAAGTCCATCTGATCCTGATTGAAATAAGATTTAAGGACATTTCCAGTATATAACAAGACCTTACATGGCTTTTGGAAGAGTCTTTCTTTTAAGTGATTTGATGGCTCAAAGCAGTAACTCTCCACATTAGAATGTTTTCAACTTTGAAACATATTGATACGCCTCTTTATCTGCCCATTCCCTCGATGGGTCTGCTGATGATCATTTATTTTATTCACATGAGCGGCTATTTATAATAATGTCAGATTCTGGCTTGGGGAAAAAATTGGCTACGGTAAGTTTTTAAGTTAGTTAAAATCTGTAGAAGACTGCCTCAATTCTTTATTGCCAACTGGGGTTGGAATGAAGAAGGTTAGTCATCCTAGCCTTTGTTGGCAAGATTATATTGCAGGACATTCACAGAAATTCTATTGGAGCAAATGATTGGAGGCTAGAATCTTAGGTTCATATGTAAAGCCTAAAGCATTTTCAACAAAATAAATAGCTGTGATAAAGTGAGAAATAAGGATTCACAATCTCCAAATTATGCTATATAAGAAAGAAGAAAGAAAGTTGGTCTTCATTTCAACTTTTGTAAAACAAATGACACTTACAACAAACATATCTAGAACAAAGACACAACAATTGAAATTGAAAATCCTCCAGATAGTCACCTATGGAGCTGAAACATGGAAACACTCATTGACCATCAGACTGAAAATCATGCTATAAGCACAGAAAAGAATCATGATCAATATCACATGGAGAGATCCCAAAACAGTGCATTATATTAGAAAACAGAGGTCAGAGATAAAGAAATCATTAGAAAAACTCAAATGGCAATAGGCTAGTCATTTTGCAAGAATGTTAGACACCAAGAGACCATATGCAAAACTATAGCAAGCAAAAGATAAGACGGCGTGATAAACTAAACAAGTTCGGAAAGAATTGGCTTCTTAATAGAGAGGACTAACAAAGCTTGAGGAAGGTCTTTGTCCAACTACATTTTGATGATCTATCTGTTAGGTGCTACACAGAAATTGAATTTTAACAAATCAATCCATCTATTCATCAGTCTTATTATCCATTGTTTCCAGTGTCTTATCTGACATTTAACACATCTTTCTGAATTGTTCCACCTAGAAATAAAAAACTTGATTTTCAATCAAATTCCATTCCTCTGAGGGAACCATTTTATATCTCAAGTTCTCCTTTTGGGTAGCATCTTAGATGATGTTTTGAATAATGTTTATTTTGGCAGCAATTTTTCTTCAAAGTTTATTTCTAGGATCATGTGACTAGAACACAAAACAATCTATTGAAAAAGTTTTTTTTAGTGTTTAGTGTTCAAAGCTGTAAAGCTTCCTAGACTATATATATATATATATATATATATATATATATATATATATATATATATATATATAAATATATATATATATATATATATAAATATATACAAGTGAAATGATTAATTTACAAATTGATTCTTATATTTTATGGCAAAGTTTCACCAAAATGGCTGTTACAAGAAAAAAAGCCATTCACTTATGGAGCTGAAACATGGAACCTAACCAAGAGACAAAGCCACAAACTGAGAAGCATGCAATGTGTGCATAAAGGAATCATGCTCAACCTCACATGGAGAGATCACCAGATAGCACAGAATATAAGGAAGAAGATAGGAGTCAGAGACACCATAGAATCTATGAGAAAACTTAAATAGCAACGGGCAGGCTATGTTGCAAGAATGACAGACAACCCAATGGACATCAGGACTCTTGATGTAGATCCCCAGAGATGAAATGCAAAACCAAGGCTGACAGAATACAAGATGGAGAGTTGGACTGGATAAATTTAGAAAATACTGGCTCCGTGCCACCTACAATGGAGAAGTATGGCAAATCCTGGGAAAGGTCTGTGTCCAACGACAGATGCTGAAAGAATGATGATGATGATGTGTGTCGATGTGCATACTTGCAAACATATACAGCTATATTTATATATTTATATTCATACCTTTTCATATCTTTTGTATATTTAGGTATATTTATAGATAATCAAGTAGATGCTTCCATAAGTAATGATGGATATATGTGTATATTCGAATAAGTAAAAAGATAAGAATCTCCACGTACAATATGTGAAGGGTGTGTTTGTATGTATATGCCTATGTTCATGTGTTGAATTAGTTCATCATGTGAGGTCTTGTAGAGGTAAATACTGTGACAGATCATGTACCAACTGGGCCCTAGGCTGAACTCTTGTAAACACAATATTGCAGCTGCAGTACAAATTCCTAAAAGCATTACATCTAAAAGTTCATGTTAGGAGCATAATTTAAAAAATAGGAAAATAGAATTTGTAGTATTTGAGATATGGAAAAACTTATGCAAAACTACTGAAATGTCATCTGAGATGATGACATGTACACTCAATTGAACGGTGGTCTCGGGCCTCACTCTCCTCTTGGCACCAAAACTCAAGCTTACTCAGCCTAATCTATCACTGGGTATACAGGGTCCATCTAGAAAGAAATGAGGCTAATTGTATAAAAACGTTTATCATCAACTAAATCAGAAGTCAACTTTATCTCCTACAAAATAGTTTTATAGGAAAACCACACACCGATGGGACATTGTTTCCACTCCTGGAAACAATGCTGGAAGTCCTCAACAGTTTGTGCCTTCTGTTGTTGACCAGGGATTTGAGATTCAATTTTTGGGAACTGGCCATGGTCCCAAGGACTTAGATTGGAGGGGAATGCATTAGCAAGATGAAATACCAAAGAGTCAGTGATCTCAGGCCAGGTACAAATTACCATTTTTCTGAGTCGTTCAAGGACCTCACAGTCGTAAGTTTGGATCACTGTCTGAGATTGCAGCCCCACCCTCAACTTTACTGATCTGAGTCTTTGACTATTTCTTGAACTGTTGAAAACATCCAACAAGTTGTCATGAACCAACTGAAAGCAGTATCAGTTGAAGATCTCCAGCACTGTTTCCAGAAGTGGGAACCATATCTCCATCAATGCGTGGGTTCTTAGGTTCTATTTTGAAAGAGATAAAGTTTACTTGTAATCAAGTTGACAGTAGACATTTTCATACAATCAGTCTCATTACTTTCTAGACAGACCACATATATTTATATACGTAAATGTGTGAATTGTATAAGGAAAATCAAGTGTCATATGAAATGAGAAGGGATGGGCAATGTAAGGTGTTTGATATTTGTAAATATTGGGTTTTGTGTTATGCTCGACCATCTTTAAATCAACTGAAGCTATCGGGCTTTGTTGCTCTTAAGGCCAGCTGTAGTGTTATCAAACTGATAGATGATGGTTCAGATAATCTTTTCTTATTTCTTGTAACAGAAGAGATTCATACATATTTAACCAATTTAAACAAAGACTCTATTGAAAGAGTACAAAGAAAAGTCACAAAAATGATCACAAGTATTATCATCATCATCATCAGTTTTTTATTGTTCATTTTCGAACATAGACCTTCCATAGAATTTGCTACACCCCTCTATCATAGGCATCACTAGGCCAGTACTTTCTGAACTTTTCTAGTTTGTCTCTCCCATCTTGTCGGTCTCAGTTTTGCATGTGATCTCTTGGACTCCATGTTGTAAGTAGTGATGCCCAGCGGATGTCTGCCATTCTTGCAATGTGACCAGCCCATAGCCATTAGATTTTTCTAATGGATTCTATGATGTCTTAGACTCCTGTTTCTTCTACCATACATTGTGCTGTTTTGTGACCCTTCCATGTGATTTTAGGGATGATTCTACCATGTGCACATTACATGGTTCTCAGTTTGAGGGTCAGTCTCTTGATTAGGTTCCATGTTTCAGCTCCATTGGTGACTAATGGGAGGATGCATTGGTTGTATACTCTTCTTTTTTGGACTAATGGGATTTTCTTTCTCTTGAAGGTTGAGCTTGCTCTGTCAAAGGCTTGCCATCTTAACGTGATTCTTCACTTCAGCCTATTTTGAAAGGTTAGAAGAGCTTGATCTGGATGCACTATCCAACCGAAGAACACGTGCTGATCAACTGGAAATATAAAGGATAACTTCAGGTTCACACACTGTCAAACAAGACTGTATGAACAGTATCTGTCCAGATAAAATCATGCTACTGTCACCCCTAAGTAGTGTGACCTGAGGTCACAGCAACAAATCCAGACAGCCACCTGAGTTAAAAAACACTTCTTCTTAGACAGATCCATTCTTACCTGGAAGAAGCTGTCAGAAGTCACAGTCTCCTATCCAAATATCAACAAATCCAAATTAAATCTTAGAAAAGATCTGACACCCAATGTTCAAGTAAAAAATTTCAAACTAAATAATAAACCAAAGAAGGACTCCATGAGTTGACCTCACTAATCTAATATTCGTAAGAATACGAACTAAGATACAAAAAACATCATACTTATAGCATTATTTGCAAGTTTCATTTGTAAGAACTTTTTATTGTTTTGATTGGAAATGGTGTAAGTATGATAGGTTAGTGTCATCAACTTGGTCGGTCTTTCTGTTGAGCTACAGCTTATCTGTCAATCGTATTAAAGTACAGAGGAAATTACTTTTTTCCTTTACTGCTTCAACTTCTATTTTAGACGTCATCCTCCATCTAATTGGAAGGTCGCAGTTTCATCATCATGAATACAAAAAGGATTTTTGCTGAGCATTTTTATTCATTATTTGAATGGACAGGCATGAACCAATTTTAGATTCAATACCCTGTCTATTTTTGTTGTTTTCTCTTTCTATTTTGGGTTTAGCTTGCTTTTGTGTCTGGTCTTTCCAGACCGCCGACAGAAGTGGTCATCTATATTTTGATCAAGTGTTCATCATTAACAAGCACACTTTACTACTTTATTACTGTTAGTAGTGATAGATAGAAGATTTTATTACCTAGGACCTTGTCATGTTTTCACAATTTTGGTTAGACTAGCAAGTTATAGATCCTAACATACACTGACAATCTTTGAAGAATGTCATCTTCATTATCGTACATATCATAAACATCAGATTAAAAAGATACTTGGTATTGCCAGGAAATAGTCCGTAGGGAAATAACTAATGGAAAAGAGTTGAAAATTGAGTGAAGAACATTGTTCAAAACAGGGTCAGCAAAAAGGTTTCCTGCACGCTGGACGAAATCAAGAAATTGCGCATGAATTTCATGCCCTCTTGGTGAGACTTAAAATTTGCATCTTTTGTTGTCTAATAACAATATTTTAGGTTTGGAGTGTGTCCCTCAGACTTTTGCAGCCCAGGCAATATCCTAGGTTTGCCCAATGGACGGTCCAGTTCTGTATCAAAAAGTTTCTTAGAATTAGAAATGATATCAACAGATTTCCTTTGATACACTACTTAAGATGTAATAATTATTAAATTGAATTATCAAATAGCTTTCTGGAGATTCTCACCTTGAGCTGTATTTGTCATTCCGAATAAGATTTATAACTCGAGGTCAGCAATCATTTGTTTGTGTTTATAATATCAATGTTTTATGAAAAGCAATTTTCTTTGCTCTCCCTGGAGCATAATAGAAATGTCTCGTCTAAATAAATAGTGAGCAAACCTTGACAACATAATAATGGGTTGAGACTTTCTACTTTGGTGGCAAAATGATGTGGTTCTTTTTTTCTTCTCTTCCTTTTGTTCCAGCAGAACTTTAAAAACAGTCCATACTGTAATGGAAATGAAAAGCCATTTTGGGGAAGACAGATTCAACAAGGCATTTATCCCAAGAGGTTGTAGCATTCATTATGGAGTCTCCAACAATACATACACACACACACACACACACATACATATATATATATATATATATATATATAGAGAGAGAGAGAGAGAGAGAGAGAGAAATGGTGAAAGAGAGTGAGAGAGATGTACAACAGATCTTTGTTATTCTATGAGGTTGCTTACCTATAATATTCATTTGTGTGTACATTGCAATATAAACTACATGTATGACATAAGCTATATGGTAAGAAAAAAAGTTTGCGTTTGATCAGCACTGCTGGGGTGCCATCTTATTATAACTGTTTCGCTTCTAAAATCACATGGTAAATAACTGATGATCCCAAGAAGGGACAGTTCATACATTATACAATAATAACAAAGTGTATGTGAAACAGAAGGAAAATCACAGGAGAAAATGACATAAATTGGATTGAGAGATATTAGGAAATGAGTGACTGAAGTGAGTGACACTACAAAATTCTGAAAAAGTTTTTCATGTTTAGTGTTTAAAGCTGTAAAGGACCGCCACACCAAATACTGACTTTATAATGAATATGTCAATTTTGTTTGTATTTACTTTTGGGAATTTTTTCGAATGTTACTTCACTTTTGATCCCCATTATGCATGTTTGCCCTTCCCCGATGAAGCCATAAGCTTTACATAATAGAGCCATATACTCTACCATTAAGTTAGGATGAAAATTAAGTCTAGTATATTTCTATCAGTAATAACAATGGATTAATTATTTATATTGTAGCCATTCCTCATATATTGCTCACCAGTATGAATATATATATATATATATATATATATATATATATATATATATATATATTTAACTGCATATATGGCTAGTACTTTAACCATCTGTGTCTTAGCAGTGCTGTATGAGTTCATATTGAATACCAAAAGTAGATGATGTTCATCTGGTAAGGAAATCCATTCTTTTTTCTTTGCTTCATTTTCTGATAGAACCAAACACTATTCAAGGAACTTCAAATCATTTCAATGAGTTCAAAAAAAACCATACAAACTATCTGCCAAAAAAAGAAACAAGTCCATTGAAATCATGAATAAATAGTGATATTGTGACACTGAAATTGTGAGCAGCACTGAAGTATACCTGCAGCCTCATTATTATTATTATTATTATTATTATTATTATTTGGAATCTCACACCAGTTGCCTGGTGGTAACCGCTGGAGTTTGAGTGACAGCAAGTCTCCTCAAGTCTCCAACCCTCCTCCCCCAATACTCATAGGTAGCAGTAATTCTACGATTTACAGTTTCACACCGGTTGCCCAGTGGTTATCGCTGAAGGCTGAGTGACAATAAGTCTCCTCAGGTCTTCAGCTAACGTCTCCTCTCTTTCGCATATCATGACAGAGCTACAATTCGTTGCAGTACTTATATCTCTAGCACCTTCCTCAGTATCCGTGCAGTTCCCAGTAGTGCTGTGGTCTGTACGGTCTCTATCCTCTCCCTAATCCCGATCTCCTCCAGTCTCTCCCTCAGCGTTTTGGGGACAGTTCCTAGTGCTCCCACTATGACCGGTACTACCCTGGTTTTCATGTTCCACATTTTCCTTAACTCCCTTGCTAGGTCCTGGTATTTTTCCCTTTTTTCACCCTCCTTCTTTTTTACTCTATGGTCTGCAGGTACAGCAATGTCTACTATTTGGCAGGCCTTCCTTTTTTTGTCTACTATTACTAAGTCCGGCCTTCTTGCCTGGATGAGGTGGTCAGTTTGGATGTCAAAGTCCCACAGTAGTTTGTGGTTGTCATTCTCCAAGACTGCCTCTGGCTTGTGCTGATACCACTTTTCCACATGGTTGAATCCCATTTGTTTGCTTAGTTCCAAGTGTATCATCGTTGCTACTCTATCGTGTCTGTGCTTATACTCCTTCTGGGCGAGTTGACTACATTCACTAGTTATGTGGTTTACTGTCTTATCTCTTTCACCGCACATGCGGCATTTGCTGTTTGTCTGTGTTCTCTCGATTTTTACTTTTATGTAGTTTGTCCTTATGCTTTTGTTTTGGGCTGCCATGATGAGTGATTCTGTTTCTCTCTTAAGGTTTCCCTTTCGTAACCACGTCCATGATTTCTCGTCTGCTATATCTTGTATCCGTCTTTTAAACTCGCCGTACAATTTTTTCCCTTCCCACCTTTCTTTTCTTGTTTGCTGTACTGTTCTATTGTTTTCTACTTTATTGCTTGTTGCACTATCTCTCGCGCTCTTTATGATTTCTTCACTATTTGTTTGCACATACCTTTCTAGGACTGTTTTAGCTCTCTGGACACAGTCTTCTATGCTGATGAGCCCCCTACCACCTTCTTTTCTCTTAACGTATAGTCTATCTGTATCATCCCTAGGGTGTAATGCTTTATGCATCGTCATAAGTTTCCTTGTTCGCCTATCCATTGATTGTTGTTGTTGTTGTTGTTGTTATTATTATTATTATTAGGAATCTCACACCAGTTGCCTGGTGGTAACCGCTGGAGTTTGAGTGACAGCAAGTCTCCTCAAGTCTCCAGCCCTCCTCTCCTAGTACTCATAGGTCGCAGTAATTCTGCGATTTACAGTTTCACACCGGTTGCCCAGTGGTTATCGCTGAAGGCTGAGTGACAATAAGTCTCCTCAGGTCTTCAGCTAACGTCTCCTCTCTCTTTCGCATATCATGACAGAGCTACGATTCGTTGCAGTCCTTATATCTCTAGCACCTTCCTCAGTACCCGTGCAGTTCCAAGTAGTGCTGTGGTCTGTACGGTCTCTATCCTCCCCCTAATCCCGATCTCCTCCAGTCTCTCCCTCAGCGTTTTGGGGACAGTTCCTAGTGCTCCCACTATGACCGGTACTACCCTGGTTTTCATGTTCCACATTTTCTTCAACTCCCTTGCTAGGTCCTGGTATTTTTCCCTTTTTTCACCCTCCTTCTTTTTTACTCTATGGTCTGCAGGCACAGCAACGTCTATTATTTGGCAGGCCTTCCTTTTTTTGTCTACTATTACTAAGTCCGGCCTTCTTGCCTGGATGAGGTGGTCAGTTTGGATGTCAAAGTCCCACAGTAGTTTGTGGTTGTCATTCTCCAAAACTGCCTCTGGCTTGTGCTGATACCACTTTTCCCCATGGTTGAATCCCATTTGTTTACTTAGTTCCCAGTGTATCATCGTTGCTACTCTATCGTGTCTATGCTTATACTCCTTCTGGGCGAGTTGACTACATTCACTAGTTATGTGGTTTACTGTCTCATCTCTTTCACCGCACATGCGGCATTTGCTGTTTGTCTGAGTTCTGTCGATTTTTGCTTTTATGTAGTTTGTCCTTATGCTTTTGTTTTGGGCTGCCATGATGAGTGATTCTGTTTCTCTCTTAAGGTTTCCCTTTCGTAACCACGTCCATGATTTCTCGTCTGTTATATCTTTTATCTGTCTTTTAAACTCGCCGTACAATTTTTTCCCTTCCCACTTTTCTTTTCTAGTTTGCTGTACCGTTCCATTGCTTTCTACTTTGTTTGTTGCACTATCCCTCGCGCTCTTTATGATTTCTTCACTATTTGTTTGCACATATCTATCT
Organism: Thysanoteuthis rhombus; assembly: GCA_963457665.1. Classification (NCBI taxonomy): domain Eukaryota; kingdom Metazoa; phylum Mollusca; class Cephalopoda; order Oegopsida; family Thysanoteuthidae; genus Thysanoteuthis; species Thysanoteuthis major. Next base: position 59,156,796 of record OY735213.1, on the reverse strand, counting down.
AGGACTACTTTAGCTCTCTGGACACAATCTTCTATGCTGATGAGCCCCCTACCACCTTCTTTTCTCTTAACGTATAGTCTATCTGTATCATCCCTAGGGTGTAATGCTTTATGCATCGTCATAAGTTTCCTTGTTCGCCTATCCATTGATTGGAGCTCTTCCTTTGTCCATCCTAGGAATGGTCCTGTATACCTAACTACTGACACAGCCCAGGTGTTCATTCCTTTTATTAGATTTCTGCTATTTAATTTGGTTTCTAATATTTTCCTTATCCTTCTAAGGTATTCCCTCTTAATCTTCTCTTTCATCTCTTCCCGTTTTATCGTGTCACATTCAAGGACACCTAGGTACTTGTATCGGTCTTGTGCAGTCAATGCCCTAATCTTGTTGTTGTCCGGAAGTTCAATTCCCTCAGTCATTGAAAGCCTTCCTTTGTGCATTACCATGATTGCACATTTTTCTATCCCAAACTCCATTCCTATGTCCTCACTATATTCCCTTACTTCGTTGAACAGAGTCTCAAGCTCTCCCCTGTTTTTCGCAAACAATTTAATATCGTCCATGTACATTAAGTGGTTGACCTTTCCTTTTGTTTTAGAGAAGTGGTATCCTTTGCTGTTTTTCAGGATTCTGTTAAGCGGTATCATTGTTAGAACAAATAATAGTGGGGACAACGAGTCTCCTTGGAAGATCCCCCTTTTTATCCCTACCTCGGCTAGTTTGTCCCCTGTGGCTGTCAAATCTACTTTCCAGTCTTTCATTGAATTACCAATGAATTTAACCACCGGTTCGCTAATTTTGAACATTCTAAGGCATTCGAGTATCCAGCTATGTGGAATCATATCGTATGCCTTTTTGTAATCTATCCATCCCATTGCGATATTCTTTCTCCTTTTCCTTACTTCTTTTAAGATCATCTGGTCTATGTAGAGTAAATCATTTGCCCCTTTGGTTCCTATCCTACACCCTTTCTGTTCTTCTGGTAGTAGCCCCCTTCTATCCATTGACATGTATATTCTCTCTGCTATTTGCCCGGTCAGGATTTTCCACATAAGTGGTAGGCAAGTGATTGGTCTATAGTTGCTTGCTATGTTCCCCTTTCCCGGGTCTTTTTGGATGAGGGTGGTTCTGCCTTTAGTCATCCATTCTGGTGCTTTGCCTTCATTCAGACAATTTTGGAGTAGGTGAGTGAGTCTTCCCACCAGTTGCCTAGAGGTTGAGTGACAGCAAGTCCTTCCAAGTCTCCAGCACTCCTCTCCACACTCTCATAGTCTACTTAGTTATGAGTGTGCCTATTCTTACTGGTACTACCTGACTTTCATGTTTCACACTGTCTTCAGTTCTCTTGTCAGATCCTGATATTTTTCCAGTTTTTCACTCTCTTTCCTCTTTATAGTCTGCAGGTAAGGCCATGTCTATTACGTGGCAGGTTTTCCTCTTCTTGTCTACCATTACTAGGGTCCAGCCTTGTTGATTGGATGGGATGGTTCGTTTGGATGTTAAAGTCCCAAAATGATTTGTGGTTTCCATTCTCCAGGGTTGTCTCCAGTTTGTGCTAGTACCACTTTTCTGCATGATTAAATCCCATTCATTTACTCAGTTCCCAATGTATCACCGTTGCTGCTCTATCGAGTCTGTGTCTATACTCCTTCTGGGCTAGTTGACTACATTCACTTGTTTTGTGGTTTACGGGCTCAACTCTTTCACCAAACAGGCAGCATTTGCTATTTGTCTGTGTTCTGTCAATTTTTCTTTTGATATAGTTTGTCCTGATGCATTTGTTTTCAGCTGTCATGATGAGCAATTCCAGTTCACTCTTCAGGTTTCCTCTTTGTAGCCATGTCTATGATATCTCGTCTGCCACTTCTTATAAGCATGTTATAAATTCTCCATATATTTTTTTCTTTACCCATTTTTCTTTCCTTGTTTGCAGTGCTGCTCCATTGATTTCTATTTTTTAGCGATTTGTTGCTCTTTATGATATCTTCACTGTTTGCACATATTTTTGCAGACCTGCTTTGGGCCCATGCTGATGAGCCTTCTGCCGCCTTCTTTTCTCTTCATGTGCAGTTTATCTGTGTCATCTCTGGGGTGTAAGGCTTTGTGCATTGTCATAAGCTTCATTGTTCACCTGTTCATTGAGTAGAGTTTTTCCTTTGTCCATCCAAGGAATACTCCTGTGTATCATACTACCAATGCGGCCAATGAGTTCATTCCTTTTATAAGGTTCCTGATGTTTAGTTGGGTCTCTAATATTTTCCTTATCCTCCCAAAGTATTCTCTTTTTATATTCTCCTTCATTCCTTCCCTTTTTATGGTATCACATTCAATAACTCCCAGGTATTTGTATTGGCCTTGTGTGGTCAGCGCTCCTATCTTCCTGCTATCCGGGAGTTTGATGCCGCTATGAGCCTTCTTTTGTGCATTACCATTATTGAACATTTTTCTATTTCAAACTCAATCCCAATGTCATCACTGAATTCCTTCACTTTGTTGAACAGTGTCTCAAGATCACCCCTGTTCTTTGCAAATAATTTTATATCGTCCATGTACATTACATGTTGATTTTTCCCTTCGTTTCAGAGAATAGGTATCCTTTGCTGTTTTTCAGGATTCTATTGAGCAGTATCATTGTAAGAATAAACAGTAGTTGAGACAGCAAGTCTTCCTGGAAGATTCCCGTTTTTATACCTACCTCAGCTAAATTTTCTCCTGTGGCAGTCAAGTCTACTTTACATTATTATCATTATTATTATTAGTAGTAGTAGTAGTAGTAGCAGCAGTTTTGAAAAGACATATAAGTTATCGGTAAATTTACGTATCTGAAAGGCAGAGGAATTTTATCTTGAAGTCTATCTTGAAAAGATCTAGATAAGTGAAACACTGGAGAATTATTGGTAAAATTTAGATCCTTTTTATGTATATGGTTTGTATGTATTATCTGTATTTATTAGAAATATTCCCGAGATATTCCTTGTTTCATGAGGTACAGTTATGAAAGATACAAGAAAATTCATAGAATGTCTTACTTGAAATGGCTTTCACACAGCATTGGAGTTTCTTTGGTGTTGGGAGGTTGTGGACATTATTGTTTTTGTAATATCCTATTAATTTAGCAGAAGTGTAACAATGTGGAAATATACCTTGCCAGATTATATCTACCTTAATTGATTCAACAACTATATACCTACTGTAAAGTTGGTCATGTGCCTCATTTATGTCTATTCTGTAACGATTACTACATTAAACTTCTTGTGAGACATAATATACAGATGCTTATGGTAGATAAAGAGATAGAGAATGAAATAGAAAGTTAAAAACATTTATTGACTCAATACATCATATTTACTCAAATACAATGCAATCATTAATGCAACTCCCACTTTTTGTCAATAAAAACCTGTAATATATATATATATATATATATATATATATATATATATATATATATACATCTTATCATTTATGTCTACACTGAAGTATTATGTTACCCACCAATTTTTTCATCTGATTTTGTCTATCAAATTTCTTGCAATGCACGCGAGTAAATATGGTACATATCTATGTTCAAATACATATAAATGTAAATAAGATTATAAACATTTAAGTATCTATGAACATAGATCTTTCCCTATCTTTTGACCATCAATTTCAATAATTCCATGTACATTACATATCTATATCTATCTGAATATATTATTGAAATGGGGCTAATAAATATCAGCTGCTCAGACCTGGGCAGGTACTACAATCATGGAAAACAGGTTTGCCAAAGTGCTCATTCACCAAACTGCATACCTTATCAGCTTACTAAATAACATACACACACATACACACTCACACCCACACACACACACATATATATATATATATATACATGAGCACTCTTTAAGTGAGGTAACTCGTTCATTGTAAGCTTATGCAATGCTCTTCCATACGGATAGAGCACTCTTGTGGATGGAGAATTTAAGCTAAATAAATATATTGTTTATATTCATCCTTACTGACCGTCCAGTTCTCTGGGTCTGGAGCATATATATGTGTATATATATATGTGTGTATGTGTTTGGGTGATAGTAGTGGACTTTGCATAATGTAAACTTACCATCATTTTCTCATACCATTTGTCTCCAGAAGCTCTGAAGTCGATTTGTTTGGTATTATAAAAATTATAAGTATAGAAATTGAGATGTACTAATCAGCCTCAAGTCTTTACTTCCTTCACACCATCTTCACTCACACACACGCATACACACACACACATGCATATATACATATATATGCAGCAATAATAAAAAAAAGCCTTGGTGTAACACTGAATTTAGTTTTGAATTGGTTTTTACCTAAAAATAGCCCAGAAGAGCCTGCAATCACCTTAGTTTCTGTGGCATATTTGGTCTCTTCATCCATACTCTAACCTTCAGGGTACAAAATTCTGTATGATCACTATAGTCAGCTACTGCTTCTTTTGACAAAACTATGACAAAACTGGGAAAAGAACTGCCATATATTAGTTGAAGATTGTATCATTAAAAACCACAATAAAGAAAAAAGAGGATACAAAATATTGACAAATCTTTGGATATTCCTTTAAGCAGAGTGAAAACTGTTGTTCAAAAAAGAAAGTGTGATATTACACAGTCTCCATTTGAGACTCCATGATGCTAAAAGAACAGCAAATTCAATGGCTGTGGTAGCAGTTAAAAGTAAACAACAGTACAAGATTCAGAGCACTGCACAAAACTGGCATTAAATGCAAAATGTCTCAAAAGATGCCATTGCTCGAAAAAAAACAAAACAGATTGGCTTTTGTAAAATCACATATCAGTGAATCAAAGGCCATATCACAGAAGGTATTCTGGTTGGGATTAAATTGAAATAGAAGTGTTTGGCTAAAATTCAAAATATTACATTATTGGCACTAGTCATGAGTCAGTAAATACCATTCCAGCAGTCAATGACAGTGGTAGATCTTTAAAGCTTTGAGGATGTTTCTCTCTGCCTTGCCCATGCCATCATTGTTTGTCAGCATAATGGGAACAATGACTACTGCCATAATTCTTGCTGACAATCTCTTGAAATCAACCAGGGAATTCCATTTAGGATGCAATTTTACCTTCCAGTAGGACAGTATACAATCGAATCTGCTCAGAAATGATTATGATTGGAGAATATCAAAAAGAAAACATCAAAAATCCATGGTAAAAGCTCAAACTCATGCTACCTTACGTTTCAGCATCAAATTTACCAGAGTTTATATTGTTTTACTATGAAGAATAATTTGAATAATACTTAACAATAAATCCTGTTTTTTTTAGCCACTGTAGATAGTCATTAAGACTTCAGCAAAATTTCAGTCAAGAACTATTTATTGATTCTAGGGAAGAGGAGAAGAGTTTTGAAGCAAATTGTAGATTGTGAAAACTTCAGTCCAAACCGTAAGTTGACTTTTTTTCTTATAGTAACAAGAAAAAGAACAATTAAAACAATTCCCACCAAATCAAAGGGAGTAAAAATTAACATTCCCCTACAGTGATTTGAAATCACTGCCAACTCATTGATAGTTGTGTCTCTTACCGACTAAACAAAGTTGACAAGTCATATACTTTTCCCAAAATTTATGATTTAAATATGTAATGGTATTTTAATTGAAATAAATAAATACATCAGTTATATGAACATTTCTTTACCATGATTTGAAATCACAACCACCTGATTGATACAATGACTGAGCTGAATTGACAAGTCTTACATATCAACAAATTTTTTCTTGCAGATACATAAGTCTGCATTTGCTGAATTTGTTTTTTTCAACACAACAATCATGTTATTAAGAAATAAATATATATATGATCTGACAGAATGATTATAAATTGCGTTTTTTATATTGAAACTCTTATTTGAAATGATCGTCTGTTATTATACGGAGAATGTATCACTTGGTCTAGAGAGCAGATATTGACCGAGGATAAACAAATTGAGAATTTGGAAAGAAAACAGTTATTTGGGCCTTTGCATCAATGGCGACTGTCTAGCCCAATGGTAAGAGCAACGCTACGTTGAAGCAGCAAACCTAATTGTCCCAGGTTCAATGTCTGCAGCAGATCCATTTTCATTAATTGTTTATCCTATATACAGTGTCTAGGCCAAGTGATACATTCTCTTTGTAATAATAGAAGATCATTTCAAATAAGAGTTTCTATGTAATATAATTTAATTTATTATCATTTAGGATCATATATTTCCATTTCTTAATAACATATATATATATATGCATACATAATTACATTTAACTTTCTGATAACAACTATTATGCCTTCGACTATGTATTGCCATAACAAACGAGAAGGTGAGATTTTCTGTCATGATTACATTTCCTTTGCCAAATTTCTATCAAATAATACACAAATGTTTCCTGTGTATTTGAGATAATTCACAGTGCAGCTGAAATAACACAGTTAAAAACCTGCCTCTATGAATTTTACGCTAAAGAATAACTTAAACAACCCATATTTTTAAAAACAAGAACCATAAGTTCATAGATGCATCCACCATCTGTGATAATGGTCGCAGAAGGAGAATGGGTAAGAAGCACGAGTATTCTTTCACTGAGTTGATTGATTCTCATATAAACAATTGCAGTATGGAGATATTCTGCAAGTATTATTTTCAGTAAATATGGAGATGAAGATTTTGGGCTTTTATGCGAACTTTGGATACCCTATTATGACATCATCAGCAGCAGGTAAAAAAAATTGATTCGAATAGATGTTATACCTTCTAATGATATCATGCCTCTTCCTTTCTCCCTATTTCTGGTTTTCACCATAACTGAGACAATATGACCTGCCAACAGACTGACTGAATGAAAAGCATAATATAGAGATATGTGGACACTGTGAAAATCTCTGTCCAGTATTATCAATCATTTTTGTATAAGTAATCTATTCACGATTACCTTTAATAAGCTTGTCAAATTTTTGGTTATCAATAAGAAATTTAAGATTTTGACCTCAATGAGTTCTATGCCTATTTAAGCTAAGGGGACCTCGGGGGAAACTGTCCCATCTAATTTGAGCAAAACAGTATAAAGTTTCAGACAAATCAGTGTAATTCAGAGAAAACATTGTAATTTTCAGGGGCAAATCAAGCCCCTCTCTCCTTTAATTGGATAGTCCTCATACACCCATAAATAAAACAAACTCTCCTGTGTAAGGGAGACAACTCAATATCGAGTGATATTTGACAGGCATTAAATCATTTGTTCATCCAATTGCTCACTCTCTCTTTCCCTCGATTGATCTTGGGTCACTGACTTGTCAACCATCCATTCCAAAAGTGTTTCAATTGATTTCTTCCTATCACCTCACGAACACTCTACACGATTTCACACCTGACGAAAAGAATCAATGCAAACTCACTTAACGATTAAACACCCACACGGAATTCATCAATATCAAACCCATCATTCAATATACTGATGACACAATTCTATTTCGATTGATACTGAAAAATGTTATTATAATCTGAATAAGTATTTAATATCAATTCATGGCAATTTGGTTTGGATTTTATTGAATCACCGTAGCCCCACAAATTGTCCATTTGACAACCCCCTAGCATAGATGGCTACAGATTCTTCTCTCTTTGCTCATCTGTGTGTGCATGTGTGTGGGTGTGTGTGTCTCCATTCCCGGACTTTCAGATAAGATGAAACTCAAATCTCAGTGTGAATATCATGGTTTTAGCTTACTATTTAGTCACTTTTTTTTCTATCTTGCGTATAAGATGACCACATATTTGTAGGTGTTTTTTGGAAGCTTGAACAGTTGTCCCATCTCTTAAAATATATGGTACATATGTTTCTATTGAATGCTTCAAGAAATACACAAGCGATTCTTTGAAAATATGCATGGAATCTGGTGAAGAATTCATCCTCTAGTAATAAAAGACGTGATGTGGGTTTTCCATATAATTGTTTACTTATGAAGTGTTGATCCCATTAGGATTGAAAAGAAGGATGTACAACCAATGCGTTTCCCCAAAGGTCACCTATGGAGCTGAAACATGGAACTTAAGCAAATGATTGGTTAATAACCATGGGATGTGCGCAAAGAAGAATCATGCTTAAAATCACATGGAGAGATAACAAGACAGCACAGTATGTTAGATTTTAAAAAAAGCAGGAGTCAGATATATCATAAAATCCATTAGAGAACTCATATGACAATTGGCATGCCAGGTTGCAAGAATGTTAGACAACCAATGGACATCACAACTCATGACATGGATTCCCAGAGATCATATACGAAATTGTGGATGGCAAAAAATTCAGTTCAGAAGATTAAGGTGCAGTGATGCCGATGATCAAGAGGTTTGGTGGATCTATGGTAAAGTCTATGTTCAATGACAGACATTAAAAGGAGGAGGAGGGGGAGGAGGAGGAGGAGGAGGAGGAGGATGATGATGATGATGATGATGATGATGATGATGATTAAAGTTATCTTAAATCACCGCACTTGATTCCATCATTATCATCAATGTAAGCAAAGAATGAATAGATAGAGAAGTAATCTCTGATGAACTCACACCCCCATATCCTTCGAGCAAATCCAACATGGAAAAAAAATTGAGATGAAAAGACATACAGGGAGTAGGTGGAGAGGAAGAAAAAGAAAGAGAGAGAAAGACAAACCAAGGGAATAAGTGGTAAGGGAGAAAGGGAAAGAGAGAAAAGGATAAATAGGGAGTGTGTGGGAGGGAAAAAAAGGGAAAGAGAGAAAAAGACAAACCAAGGGAGTGAGTGGGAGGTACGGAAGGGAAAGAGAGAAAAGGATAAATAGGGAGTGAGTGGGAAGATGGGAAGAGAAAGAGAGAAAAAGACAAACCAAGGGAGTAAGTTGGAGGGAAGGAAGAGAAAGAGAGAAAAATAATTACCAAGGGAGTGAGTGGGAGGTAAGAAAGGGAAAGAGAGAAAAAGATAAACAGGGAGTGAGTGGGAAGGTGGGAAGAAAAAGAGAGAAAAAGACAAACCAAGGGAGTAAGTTGGAGGGAAGGAAGTGAAAAAGAGAAAAAGACAAACCAAGAGAGTTAGCTGGAGGGAGGGAGGAGAAGACCAAAAAAAAAAAACTGACCCAGAAAATGAATGACGACAAGGGAAAGAGTTTGATTGAACGAGAGAACCAAAAAGCCAATTTATTTTTTCAGTAACAATATAAAAAGTAGATTCTTGTTCAAAATTCCATTCTTCCTAATCAGTTTCTAAGACTTTTCCTGACATTGACTCGTATAATTGGTTCCGTCGTGTGGCAAATCTATCGGATGATCACTTGTTAGGAACAGTCAACCAGAACTGCCAACATGAGTTTTTCCAGTTTTTAAGTTGTTCTGGCTGAATATCTATGCATCAGACACACAGACCACACCAATGGAACTAGAAGCCCAAAATGCAAATGTGTACATCTTATTCCTGGAAAGAACTATATTTTTTTCTTAAATACCCATCTTTTAGATAGGTTTTCAATGGAGGATTCTATTTGTATCATAAGTTCATGCTAAATTGGTCCTTTGGTTAGTGTCTGGCAGCTATTTTTGTTTTTTTTTTAAATTTGGACTTTTGTCAGTGATTATTGACCAACAAAAGTTGAGACAAGTAACTTATTCATTGATCAGCCTTATTTCTAATTTTTTAATTTAAATTGATCACCCCAAACTTGGCATGCTGGCGAAAGATGTTGATCGCTTGATGGATTCTTTTCAGTAACTAAGCAGACCTGTCTTTATTATCGGGTTAATTTGGAGGTGAAAAATTAAAACCATCACGCCTCTTGCGTTCATCAAGTTAGCAGGAACTTTGCCAAATTTGTCTCATGAGTAAATTGTTTTGGGGGGATAATTTTTTAAAATTGCTCTTTGTACGTATCTATTCATTTGTTTCTTGCCCATTTATAACTGCCTTTTGTAATTCGGATTATGACAAAAGAAAAAAAAACTGCAAAGATGCAATAAATTGTCATTTTATGGTTATGACAGTCGCCTTGTGATGATTACGGAAGTCATCACTTATGCTTTTCAGCAGTCAACAGAAAAGAAAATGTATCACACATAAATTAGAGTAACTACATAATAGACGAACACAAATATTCGCATGCATCCAGTTCTATCTATTTATTTGTCTTCTATCTATGAATCAATCTCAATATTTTAGCATATATATGTATATATATATATATATGTGTGTGTGTGTGTGTGTGTGTGTGATGTAGATATTTGCAGTGGCTGTATTAAACTGTTCAGTAATAATAGAGTTGCAAATATCTATTATCTGTTTATGCTTTATATCAAAGTATTGAGCACAATCAGAATAGATAAAAGCAATACTTGAAAAAAGTAAACATATATATATATATATATATATATATATATATATATGTTGCACTGAATAGGTGAAATAGCCTAATCATTGAAATTTTCTTTCATTTGTAAAAGAATCTATTTCACTCTGATTACATAAACTTTTGATTATAAAAAACAGTCTTTTTTATCCTTGTTTTGATTACATGAACTTTTTATGTATTTACTTATTTTTTGGAAAAACGTTTGATTTTGCTTTGATTGCATAAACTTTTGATTGTTAAAAATTGTCTTTTTATCTTTGTTTTGAAAAAAAAAAACTGTTTATTTATTTTATCATCATCAGTCTTTCATCATCCATCATTGGACCTACGCCTAACCCACAATTTGCAAGACATCTCTATCATGGACGTCGCAGAAGCCAATACTTATTGAATCTGTCTCAATCATCTCTCCATCTGGCCTCGGTTATGTATGGCATCTCTGGGGATCCATGTTTTGGGTTGTGCTTTCCATCGGTTATCAGCAGTTTTTGCAACATAACCAGCCCATTGCCATTTGAGTTTTCTAATGGATTCTATGATGTCTTTTTTTTCCCTGATATATAGTGCTCTCTTGTGATTTCTCCATGTGAAATTGAGCATGATTTTTTCACGTGCACATTGCATGGTTCAATAGTTTGCGTGTCAGTCTCTTGGATGAGTTCTGTATCAGCTCCATAGGTGACTATCAGGAAGATGTATTGGTTGTGTACTCTTCTTTTTAGGGCTATTGGAATTTCCTCATTCTTGAAGGTTGAGCTTGCCCTGCCAAAGACTCACCATCCTAGTGTGATTCTTCACTTGATTTTGACTTCTTTTGAGGATTTCATGGAGAATCGTTACCCTATTTAGATGTAGTGGTCTACTTTCCCCAGTTCTGCATTTTTGATTTTGATCATTGTGAGTTTATTTCCATCTTGATTGTTGCACATGACCTTTGAATGTAATATTGACTCCAATCAGATTGGTTGTCATTTTGTGATTGAATGCATTGTTGTTTGTGTCATTCTCTTCTGGTTCAATAAGAATTTTTTCACTTCAAGCTTGAAAGATCAAATGAGCTGTTTTACTGGTTGCTATTCAGTTTGAAACATTTTCCTGCATTTTTTATTGGTGTTAATTTGCATTTTACAGGACCTGGAGGTCTTCAATGTCGTCGTTTTTTTCCGTTAGGATGTACTTCATTTCATTATACGTTTTGTGGTTGAGGCTCTTCCAAGTGTGTTTCCTATTGGTTTCTTATTCAAGAAGGAGTTCATAATTTTGAACCTGTTTGTGGTTGTGAGGTTTACAAAATCTTCACTTCTCTTGTTCTGTACTCTATATCTGAACTCGCCAACTCAATGTTCATTTCTTTGTCCTATCAGTACTTTGAAGTCTTCCATGATGACACTGAAACATTTTCTGGTATCTTAGAGTAGGGAGTTCAAGTCATCACTGAGGTCATGTATTACCTCTTAGATTGACAGTTAGATGGGAGCGTAGACTTAGATGATATTCAGTTTGTACCACTTTGAAAGCTGAACTGTGACACTGACTATACGGTAAGAGACAGCTTTGAAGCCTACCATGTTGTCTGTGAGTTGAGTCTGATGAAAGAGCTTACTCTGCTTCGTTTTACATTTTCTCCTCTGTAACTGTAGAGGAAATATTAGCTCTTTAGTTTGATTAGTTCTTCTCTGAGTCTTTTAATTTTACTGATGTCAATGATGTCCCATTTGATGTTTTTGATTTCATTTTCTAGATCAGTCAGGTGCATGTCTGTTGAAACTATTATGACTTTGTAGGTGCCAATGTTGTTCTCTTGGTAAGGGATTTTGGGTTTTCTGTGCATCAATCCCACCCAAATCAATTGATGTAGCTGGGCCTTTTGGGACCAATGACCCAGCAGGAACATGTTTTCTCGGTATAGTATATGGGTAATCATATTTTTGGAACACATCAACCATACCCAAGCAATAGTTCTTGCAAAAAAGATTAAAACTCCGGCAGTTAGGTAATTTTGTGCATTCAGTGCAACATATATATATATCAAGAAAAATAAGGAAGAGTAGTTGTATATATATTAAATCTATCAAATCAGTGGGTTACACCTTTCTGCTCTGTCAAAGCAGCAATTTCAGTTGAAGCAAATTAAAATTCTTGTTTTATTTGAATAGCAACATCCCGCAATATCATAATGTGTGAGCATAAACGCCAAGTATTTAAAATTAAGAAGTAACCACGGAGTAGAAAATGGATTTATATATTCAAAAGTAGGAAGGCACATGAACAAGGGTCATTGATGATTTTTAGGGTTATGTTTTTGTGCTATTAAATAGTCACTTCTTGTGTGTTTGTATACCTGCGTGGGTTGTTTTTTGTTTTTTTTAATGTGGGAATTCAAAGCTATTTTGAGTGTTTCAAATTATGATCATTTTCTTCTGACTGATGCTTCATGTTGTTTCAGAATCAAGTTTTATAGTTGAGGGGATACATTGAAAAATCCTGGTCTTTGTTTAATTGTTCTACATTCTTAGATCAATACAGATTTTATGCATGAACTTTTTGCTTTACTTAATTCACAATACTCCATAATTTTGACCAGATTAGGAAAGAACCAAACAGAACAGAAAGGTGTATGGAATTTGCATTCATCTTAGAATGTAGAACAAATAAACAAAGACTGGGGTTTTATAACATATCCTCTCACCTATCCAATGTAATAAGGAAATAACATAAAATAACCATCAGCAAACATAGCACACAGCTTAAGAACAACTGTATAAGTCCTCTCATGATAAACATCCTGGAAGATCTAGCACTGTATTTAGATGGCATTAAATGTTTTTGTTTCAGAAGAATAAAGAGATACTTCCATTAGAGGGTTAACATGTTATCAATCAAGTAGTTAAGGCAAAGGCACAGTTTTTCAACCAATCATGAAAACTGAAGTGCTTTGTTTTTTAACTTTTGATAACGAAAATAAGATTTCAGTCCAACTGTCTTCTTTCATTGGCGGGGAGAATCTCTAGAAGTTCCAGTCAAATAAAAAAAAAACCACTGAATGATTGCCTCCTTCAAGAAGCTTTGGTCATGCAATAAAAAACAACACATGATCAGTGTCTTTTGGCAGCATGTTCGGGGTTATCAATTAAAAATGGGTAAAAAGATTTATGAATAAGTTACTCATCTCTCCTTTTGTTTGGCTATGATCACTGAAAAAAATCTTGATTTTCAAAAACAAATACAGAGATAAACGTGGTGGCCAATTTAGCATTAATTTACATAGTAAATTGAAACCTTCACTAAAATCTTTCAGGATGAATTTATTATTGAGGTTTGATGAACACATTACTATGATGCTACAAAAGTTATTAGGTGAAATATTCCATCTTTCATACAATACCAGTATTTATCATATTATCATATATTATTATGACAGGTTTTAAGGTTTTGCTGAGAGTGTGAATGATTCCATAGAAACTGGTTTCGGGGTTTGAATTTCATGAATGAATCAAATTTATTCCAAATGTCAGCCCTGATCATTTTAATAAATATAACACTTTCTTTTTTATGTTCTCATCTATCACAATCAATACTTTACCTTACGGAAGCAGATACTTTGCGTGTTACAGCTGGATACAATGTTATCTGTCATGCGTTAAGGAGGAAGTGATTTTAATTTTGTGGGCTAATCCAATTATCTCCCCTGCATCGTAGGTATGTGTTCATCTAGTTTCAAATGTTCCCAATGAATTTCTATGAAATTTGATGTGATTCGGTTTAGAAGAAGACTCATGGGTAGTGCCTCCCCTACATCGTAGCTATATGTCCCTACCATGAAAAAACTCTACGTTCAGAATGAATATCAGTGGAATCAATATCTTCAATTTTCATTGAAATTTTGTGGAAGGATGGGCCGTGGGTTTAGGAAGAGGCGATCAAATTTTGCTGATTTATGTATTATATGGGTACTTTCCCTCAAATTTTTTAACCTTTAATTGTTTGAAAAATAACTGAAAACATCTGCATACAAGTTTATGCAAAAATTTCATCAAAATTGGTCCAATAAGTTCTTGAAAGAGATTTTATATGCAAAGTATAAGACTTTTGCGTATCATTAAAACACTGATCTCAAAATTCAACCATCCCTTTTCTTTCCCAGGGACTTATTACAATGAATCTCATCTAATCAGTACTGAGGATAGATTGAGAAATATTAAGACCTTACAGTACACTGCATGAAAACTGACCAAAATAATCATTGCAGGGAAAATAAAACTGCTTTAGACAATGACTTCTTCTTACTAAGGTCTTCATTTTTGTTGCTTTCAATAAATCGTTTTTGCTTCTCTGCATTCTGGCTTTCATGATTTCTTACCATACATGCATACAACAATGCCAAAGCGTCTGTTATTGATATGATTTGATAGTTCAACAAGTAAATTATTGAGGACAAAGGTAATAATTAGATTATTGAATGTATTAATAATTTAAAATCCAAAATTTTTTCATCAAATCTTCATTTAGTTATTCTTTATAAACCTGCAACCTAGACTGCAGAACTTTGTGATCCAGCAATTTTTTGGAACCGTATTTTGAAGACACCTGATTTAGATAAACACTACCTAATTTTGATGCATACAGAAAAAAATAAGATAGAATAAATTGATTACAAGACACAATCTTCCTTTCTGTGGAATATATAAGGCTCAATTAACTAATAAAGTTTCAGATTTTGTTGATGCATTCCATTGAAATCTTTTCATATAAGTACTTGCTTTTGATTTATCATGATTTAGCTAAGTAGCAAGGGGAAATAACCTCTGACTTCTTCTTTGAATCAATGCTTTTGATCAACACACTTTGTCTACCTGATCACAGCAGAATGACTTCCAAATGATCAACAAAGCAAGACAATTTTGGTTTAGATTCAATTGGTTTCTCAGACATGGTTTCATAGCTTCTTAGGTTCAATTCATCTTATTTCAAACCAGCCTTGTCCAACAAACAGGCCTGAAGTGTTTTGATTCCATTTATTTCTGAAGATATTGTACAGGTTATACAAGAAATTCAAGTGTGTCAATAATCCTGACTGGCGCTATATATCATGTATGAATGCACAGTACTGGCTCGCTCATCATGTTCACCAATGAATCATGTCTTGTCTACCACCCCTCTCTCCCCTGTCATTCCCCCTCTCTCTCTTTCATTAAACTTATGTTACCTTTTTTTCAATCATACTAAAGTTACTATTACTGTTATGATTTAACTGTTCAGCAATGGTGTAGGATAATGGTGTGGGAACCTTTTTTTACGATGTACTGTTTTGACGGCATGGCAACTGCAGTTTGGAATGGTATGAAAGACGCAAGACTCATATCAGGAATCAAAATCGAACCTTTATTTTTTTCTTCAGCCGACTGAAAACACATAGTCTTTGATTTTAGAGTGAACAAAGTCCTCACTCAGAGAGAGAGAGAGAAAGAGAGAAGGAGTGATAGTTCAGTGTCCTTCTACTTACCAGAAGCCAGGGGCTTACTATCTACCTTTGTTACTTCAGCTGTTGCCTTCAGAATCCTTATACACTGGCCCTTTTTTTATTAACCCCTTTTCCCTATCTTTCTCCTATTATCTTCTCAATTAGGTGGCTGTGACTGGCTACTATCAGAAGGATTTCAAATAATTCTACTTATGATGTTTCCTCACTGCTTTTGGAGGCTGAAAAGGGCTACTCTGTAACTTTGGCCAGATATTTTAGTATACTTCACTTATACCCTAGCCAAAAGTATCTTCAACAAAAAAATGCTCTTCAAAAATAAAGTAAAATATCAAAGAATAAATTCAAATATTAGAATAAAAAATCCCATCAGCCCTCATAGTATAACAATGGTAATTATAAGATACTAGTAATATACTAGTAATCAATAAATCAGCTGGAAGAGAAAGCAGCAGAATACAAAATGCCTCTTGCTGTAGCAGTTAGAGACTTCAAGAAGGCCTTCAACTCTGTGGAAATTTCCATGGTTATGAAGGTCCTCACTCTACAATGTTTTCACCCTGTATACATCAGAGTACTGCAACATATATACAGTCAAAGCAACTCCTTTATCAGGCTACATAAAGACTGAATCCTTCCAGCTCCAAAAAGGAGTTAGACAAGGTGATATCAGCTCACCCAAACTCTTCACAGCCTGCCTCAAGATGATCTTCTAAAACCTGGACTGGGAGAATAGAGGAATCAGATTTGACGGCGAATATCTGAACAACCTCAGATCAGGAATTAAATGGGAGTCTGAGACATCATTGAATCTTCTAGAAAAATTAAATGACAATAGCCATGGCATGTCGCAAGAATGGCAAACAACCGATGGACATCACAACTCATGACATGGATCCCCAGAGATCACATGCGCAGCCGAGGTCAGTAGAGTATTAGATGAAGAGATGGGCTTGACAAATTCAGAAAATACTGGCACTGCGATGCCTACGATAGTGAAGTGTGGAAGGTGTATGATCAACGATGGACAATGAAAGACAGGAGGATAAATCTTCTAGTAATATACTCATAATATACTAATAATACTAGACATATTCATACATCAAACCCTAACTTTTTCACCATCATTTATATTTTCTCCCTTACTCTTTATTCATTTAGTTATTTATTGTAAGACTCTGACAATGGGACCCAGAAATAGGTTGGGACCCATACTTTGAAGAATCTGGATCAGTAATCTGCAGCTTATGTTGCAATTTCTGAGTCATGACCAGATCATTGGCAATAATACATCCCCTTTCATTGATTATAAGCTCACCGATACAGCACGGTAATGACCCATCCACCCCAAAGCTCCATAGCTTCTTTACTTAAAAAGTCTCTTCCTGTATTTGATTTATTTGCTGACCCTAAACCAATTATCAAGCTCTACTTTTCTCCTTAACTTCCATGAAATGGAAAATGAGGTCACGGAAAAAGGAGGAAAATCATACAACACATCTTATCAACAAAGCAACAATAATAATAACAATACTCATCACAAATGTCAAATATGTTGCATAGCACTAATGTGTTTTAGGTATATTGTTTTGCTATTTACAAAGTACATACATCTACGTGTACATATATGTATATGTTTAAAAACATATCCATATGCGCACCCTCTCATACATATAAAAATATTCAGATGTATGAACGTACACACATACTTATATATACTTATGAATATAAATATATATATATATATATCTATATCTATATATATATATATATATATATATATGCATACGTACATACCTAAAAATGTATCTATATAGACACCCTCCCATATATATATACAGATAGATGTATGAATACATGCACATACACATACACAGACATATACATTCATTTTATATACATATATATATATATATATATATATATATATATATATATATATATATATATATATAGATATATATATAGATATATATATGTATGTATGCATGTATGTATACGTATATATATGTTTATATATATAAGTATATATATATATATATATATATATATATATATATATATATATATATATATATGTACATCGCATATAAAATACAAGCATATGTATATATATATATGGGTATGCTTAAAAATATAGCCAAGAGCACATCCCCCTCAATATATATACAGATAGATGCATAGATATACATGCACATATGCACTCATACATACACGCACACACTCACATATATAGATATAAATATATAGTTTTCTTTCAAAGTAAAATAAGTTAAACTGGTAAACAGATCAGGTTAATCAGTGAATAGAAACTGTCCAGTGACCATCGATTTTTAGCAGCATACTGTGGTGGGGGTGATCAATTAAAAAATTGGAGGAAGTTGTGATCTATGAATAAGTTTCTTCTCTTGCATTTTGTTGGGCAGTGATCACTAAAAAAAAGTCCGAATTTATGAAAAAACAAGTGTGACTCCTGCTGGATACAAACCAGGGATCAATTTTGTATACATTAGCACTACAAATTGAACTCCTACTATAAACCAACTTAAGAGGGTAATTTTTAAAAAAAAGTTTCCTCCTTGACATGATAAGAAAGAAACGTTTAAATTTCCAGCCTGTATTCGCTACACATACATACATAGCCAGCCAGACAGCCAAACCACCCTGAAAACTGAAGAAATGTATGTTGACAGTTTCAGTGACAGTTTTGTTTGACAGTTTCTGGAAGTCAGAAGAAAAAGGAAGTAAATTGTTATATGTAGAGAATTCCATAAAGTAGCCATTCTTGATGCACTGAACCCCTAACTTACCATATTCATAAATAAGAGAATGAAAAGAGGAAAAAACAAGTTGAATAGACATTCATTATAATGACTCGTAAATGTGTCCGTTGCAATTTTTATCACGATAAAAGCTTTCGCACATTCACTAAAAGGTTTGTTCCGTTAAGGAGAGCACCGATGTGAACTGGCATATCAATAAAACTATAGTTCACCATTAAACTGTAGGGAAGGTTTTAGTTTCACGTTTTGCATTCACGTTATCATAAGTACTTCAAAAATTTTAAATAGATAAGAGAATTGTCAAGGTTTATTTCAATATTCATATTCTTTTATACTTATACAAAAGATACCAATATAATCACAATTATCATTGCTTATTATGTAGCTATATATATACATAAACATGTTTACATTCATGATGTATATATATATATATATATATATATATATATATACTCATATATTTACTTATAATGAATTGTGTTATATGGGAACTTTTATTTGAAAATGATCTCCCTTCATTGCACAGTTGATGTATCACTTGGCCTAGACAAAGTAAACAGAATAAACCATGAAAGAAAATGGGGCTGCTGCTGGATTTAAGCCTGTGACTGATAGCATAGCTGCTTCAAGTAGAATTGCTCTATTACATAACTCAATTCATAATCATTCTGTTGTTATATATATGCATTCCTTCATACACAAATGTCATGTTGAAAGAGAAGAACAGAGCAGATATAGACCAAAGAATAAATAGAATGAGAATTTGGGGTGAAAACAGTTATTTGGGTCTTCGCATTACCAGCGACTGTTTAGCTCAATGGTGAGATCAACGCTACATTGAAACGGCTACCCTATCAGTCACAGGTTTCATTCCAGGCACAGCCCCATTCTTTTTAATTGTTTGTTCTATCTAACCTGTCTAAGTGATGCATTAACCATGTAATGACGGGAGATCATTTCAAATAAAAGTTCCTATATAGTATGAGAGAATTCATAATCATTTTGTTGGATCATATGTATCCATTTCTTAATACACACATACATATACACACATATGTATATGTGTGTATATTCATAAATATATATATATATTTGTATATTTGGCATCTACCAACTATGGAATATTCATGTCCCATTGTTCAACCACAGGAATATTCACGGCAAGGGGCAACAGACCACCCAAGCTAACACAGGCATCTGCCAGGCAGAGAAAATTCCTATCAAACCTATGACCTAAGGACCTTGCTCCCATTCTTTGGTGCACCATAGGACGTGAAACCTTGGTTTAAATGGTGGGGTCAGCCTTCGGCAAACCCCACTTCAGCTTGAATTTCCATTGCTCAGGCTGGAGGTTTATTCCACACACAGGCCCTGCTGTCTATGGTTCTACTGTTATGGGAAACCCATTGTAAGACCTGGGGGTGATGAAAATTGCAGGAAGTAAAAAATGAAGGATGACGGTAAAGAGAAAGTTGGATATAGCAGAGAAGGAGAGGATGAAAATCAATTAAGAGAGAGAGGAAAGATGAAAAATATGAGATGATAAAATTAATTGCAAGAAGAGAAACAGGAAACACCAGAGCCTCATGTAGTAAAGCCTCTCATGTAGTAAAGCGTCTCATGTAGTAAAGTCTCTCATGTAGTAAAGCCTCTCATGTAGTAAAGCGTCTCATGAAGTAAAGTCTCTTTAGCATAAAAGTATTTGAATATCATAATGCTTTACAAGGTGTGCCTGGTAAGTATCCATCCATTTTAATTTTAACAAAAAGATAACTTAACCAGGACAATAACACCTTAGTCCACTTCAAAATCCTCTACTTGCAACCTCACATATGTAACCAAGCATTCTTTTAATATTTCAAAATAGTCACCATCAACTTTGTCACATTTTCTTAATCTTGATCACCATCTGGAATCACATCCCCTTCAACAGGGAAAAACAAAAGATCACAGGGGGCCAAATCTGAACTCTAATTGGCTGACTGACCAAAAACCCTGCATGAGACATGAAGATGGATTAGCTCAGTCACTGTGATGTGAAGGTCACACTTTACAGAAGCTTACTCAGTGGCATCCCACTGCTGATAGAGTAAAACCACAGGAAAGTGTGTTCAGGCATGTCCTGCAAAGTCCCTACCTATTGATTGCCAAACTACATCAAAATCGTACAAACGGTTCTCGAGATATCCCAAACAGTTGCATACTTTCTAGATAAACTTCATAAATCTTTCAATTGTGCCTTTACTTTCATTTGCTCTACTCAGTATCAAGATATCATAAAGATTTTATTATTCAAAATTGGCTGAAGCAACAGCAGCAAGATAATCTTGGGAAGTTTCGCACACACTCTACTACAGAGAGAAAGATAGAAGAGAGAAAGACCAGAAGTG
>OY735213.1:58988244-59133244 GCA_963457665.1 Thysanoteuthis rhombus | reverse complement strand
CTTGTGCCATCATCATCGTCATCATCTTTATTCTTATTGAATTCTTAGAATTCGGAGAGTGTCTCCAAGAGTCCATATATTTTGGTCATCAGAGACTTGAACCCAGCTTTGTTTTGCATTCCACATTGGAGTTGTGTAGTCGACAATGATATTTTTTTGTATTTTTTCTACAAGCCTTGATGATATTTTTGGACATCCGCATTGAACAGCAGTTATTTTTGCTATGAAGAATTTTCCACATGTGTTATGCGCACAATGAATTTCCTATGTTGAGATATGCAGAAATTGGAAATAGAGGTAGTTTTGGTGATTTGCCGTAATTTTTCATTACAGCATAAGAAACTCCTCCAATTCTCAGGCCCCATAAAGATAAGATCTTCAGTTTTCCTCAGAGCTTTGTTACTTGAGTAGCCTTTGTTACCAGTGGTCAGTATTAAAGCCCAGTTATGAATGAGGATCTTGAGTGCTGATTTTCAAGGCAAGCAGGCCCTCTGTACTTGAAAGACCTAATCCTTCTATCCCTGCCATTTTGTATTATGCAATATCCAATTAAGATTAGAAAATCTCATAAGGACAAACATTGATCATTGTTATAACAAAATCATTTACCCAATATGAATATATATACATATATATATATATATATATATATATATATATATATATATATATATATATATTATATAATCTGGCATTGAATAACTCACTGGCTTTGATTTGAATTTGACATTTTACACATGCATTCACAAAAATTTATTATTACAGGTCTGGTTATTCACTCCACAGAAACCATCTTACAACCAATGTCTCTTGACAGCATGCCATCTAGGAAATGATCCCTGAAAAAATGAATAAGTTACTTCTCTCATATTTTTGGGGCAGTGGTTGCAAAAAAATCTTGATTTCCAAAAAACAGATGAATACAACTAAGGGATCAATTTAACACAAATTTACATTGCAGCCCCCCCCCCCCAAAAAAAAACAACTTGTACCCATGATACATAGCTAGCCAACCAAGTATCCAGGTAGCAAAACCAGGAAGGAACTCATGGTGACAGTTTTGCTTGATAGTTTCTAATATACATTTAGAGACTATAAAATCACTGATATACATATGCTGTGCAGATCTTATACCCATTTTTATATAATGCTATAAAGATGTTTCTCTGAATGCAATAAAGATGTTTTACAAAGACATGATTACATACACATTTCATATGTATGGTAAGTAGCAGTTATGTGTGCATGTCTCTACATATCTTCCTCTTCTTATCTATATATCTATCTCATTCTGAAAGGAGTTAGGTTACTGGGACCCCACAGTTATTTTGTCACTGAAGTGTGGGTGTGAAAAAAGAAAATTCAGAGATATTCATTGTATTAGTTTTAGTTTGACTATTTTCCTTGTCTTTGTTGTTTATGTGCGGGCTGTGTGCCCTCCAGCTTTCCTCGATTGTCTGTTTGGTTCTAGAAGTGTCAAATCAGATTCAATATTCAACCAAATATTTTTGTTTATGTCTGAAGCCAGGAATTGCTTCTCACTCTTCTCATACAACAGTTTCATTCGAACAAAACTTTTTACCATTTATAAGAAAACTACCTCTAAGTTTTTGCCATAACATTTGATAAAAGCAATTCAATTATCATATGATTGTATACAGTACAGTAATATGTCAGTTA
This sequence comes from Thysanoteuthis rhombus, assembly GCA_963457665.1. NCBI lineage: Eukaryota > Metazoa > Mollusca > Cephalopoda > Oegopsida > Thysanoteuthidae > Thysanoteuthis > Thysanoteuthis major. The sequence goes on along the minus strand of OY735213.1, from coordinate 59,131,564 downwards.
GTTCTCTAGATGTGTTCCTAAATACTTGCAAAATCAAACTGTTATTCAGAGCCATTATAGCATAGCATAAATAGAGATAGTATCAGTATTCATTTTAAAATTCATGAAATTGTTGTTGAGCCTCAATAAGATAGAATGCATTAACATTGTGAGTCTGATCTGGTAGCTACTCTATACAGCTGAGGAAATATCGCTTGATGTCGATATGTACAAAGACATGATAAATTATTGTGTACGCGCATGTGTACATATATTTTTGATTTTCATAAACATGTTGCATTAACCAATGTGTACCATACACAGTTATTTTGGCGACTGTCTAAGATGCTGTCTTTTTTCATTATTTATTTAGGAAATTTAACATTACTAATTCAGTGTCTAACAGGGTTGCACTAAGTGGGTTATTACAATGTAGCCATTCCATAGAGATATCATAAAAAAGTTACTTCAGTACAGGATGTAATAAAAGAAAACAAAAACCGACAGCCATTGAAACACAGCAGGAAAATTATATTTTAATGATTAAAAAACAACACCTGCATAATGTAGTTTTTACATTTTATCATAGAATAAAGGCTGACACTTTAAAAAAAGTATTTTGCATTCGATAAACAATTCTAAATATCACTAGGTGTTGATATATATTACGATACAATGAATTATTGCGTATGTGTATGTATACGAGTACATCTTTTATTCTTGTGCATATATAACACCGAACAAATTGTTGAATATACTAAGATTACTGCATTGTTTTGTGTTTACATTTATCATAGACTAAAAGCTGATGCTTTTCAGTATTTTGCATTCATTGAACAATACTAAATCAACATAAGTAATGACAAAATCTGAATCAGTTTTAGGTATTTATGTTTGATGCTCTTGAATGGATGCTATAGAGGAAGATTTTCTTTTGACTCTCATAATGTTTTTCCTTACATCCTTTTGATCTTCTTCACTCTTCCTTCATTCCAATATTGACTCATTAAACTCATCTCCTCTTTTTGAATAATGGTTTACCATGACACAATGGTGTTTCCTGAGCTATACATCTTTTCGGCAAATGTCACCTTATTAACCAAAGCTAGAATAATCATTCATCCGTATCTCAATGGACTTTTATTAAACTGAAATAATATGACATCCCTCTGATGTACCCCCAATTGCCCAATCAGACTGTATTGCTCACACTGTGAGAAATAAGGTCATTCCATATCATACTCATTACTCTTATTTTATTTGATGTATTTACTCCCAACTAAGGCAATGTCTTAATACAAATGAACACTTCTGCTTCTTTTTCTTTTTATCAGCATAGAAGAATAAGAGCAAATTTGTAGCCTATTTAGTATCAATGGTATGTGAATTTGATTTTGGAATTGTCCCAGATATCAAATGCATTTTAGATAATTACTAAGAATGAAAAAGGTTGGTCTTCATATGAACTTCAGCAAAACAATGGTCATGTACAAAAATCTGTTGAGGACAAAAACACAAAAATTCAAATTGAAAATGTTGACCAGAAAAAAAGTATTCCACTACATCAATCTCAGACAATGAATAGCTAATAAAGCCTCAAAAGAAGAAGAAATTAAGCAAAAAATCAATCTAGAATGGTAAGCTTCTGGTAGAGCAAAGTCAAAAACAAGGGTCTTCAACTAATGCAACCTCCCGATAGTCACCTATAGAGCTGAAACATGGAACCTAACCCTAAGATTGACCTTCAAATTGAGAACAGTGCAACTGGCACAGGAGAGAATCATGTTCAACATCACATGGAGAGATTGTAAGACAGAGCAGTATACTAGTGAAAAAACAGTAGTCAGGGATATCACAGAATACATTAGACAACTTAAATGGCAATGGGCTGGTCACATTGCAAGAATGGCCGACAATCGCTGAACATCACAACTCACAACATGGATCCCTAGAGATCGAATGCAAAAGCATGGCCATCAAAATATAAGATGGCATGAAAAACAAGACAAGTTCAGAAGGTATTGGCTCCTTGACCCCCACATTAGAGAGGTTTGGCAAAAGCTGGGGAAGGTCTATGTCCAAGGACAGATGTTACAAGACTGCTGCTGCTGCTGATGCTGATGATTATGATGAATCTACTCCTGCTGTGAAAATAAAAGCATTGAAATGAAAACATGAAAACAGTGATTATTAAACCTTATTGTATAACAATAAATAAAGAAATAAATTCTCTTTCGTGGCATGCAAAATGTAAAAATAAAATGAATTTAGTGAAAACATTTTGTAATCAATGAAAAGAAATTTTTTAATCAGAATAACTCATACATCCCTTTTTTCCTTTTATCAGTTATTGGAATGTTGGCCCAAGCCTAAGTATCTCAGATACAGTGAATATCTCTGAAAATTTTCATTATTTCATCGATTTGGGATGTTACAGACAAAAGATAAATATACAAATACACATGGAATATTGTCATTGCTGATAAGCATGCAAGCAACAGTGAGAATCACTGTGAGAAAAATTTTTAAAAAATATGACTGAAAGAAATCAAAATTAGAATAAAAAGTCAGATAGGTCTGGTTAGTCTCTGATTAGAAACCATCTTGTGAGCAATCTGAAAATTGGGAAAAGGTTAGGATCAAATAAGTTACTTCCCTCACCATTTCTGGGCAGTGATTGCAAAAAAAGTCCTAGAAAAAAAGTCCTAGACAGGAGGACACAAACTGAGGGATCAATTTAGCAAAAACTTACATAGCAAATTGAAACCCGACTGAAAAGTTACTTTGAGGAAATTTTAAAAAAACAAAATATCGTTTTTTTAGACATTATAAGTAGTGAATCCTTCCAGACCTCTTGCAACATTGGTGTATCCTGTATGTGTAGTACATACATAGTCAGCCTGCCAGACCAACTTCAAAACTGAGAGAAACTTATGGTGACTGCTTCAGAGACAGTTTTGCTTGACACTCTCTAATGAATTATTTTCATAATACATAAATATTTCCCGCATCAACTGAATACTATCAAAATTTCTGGTGTTATAAAAGAGCAACAGTTAACTAGTCCCCCCCAAAAATTGAATATGTATATGCATATGTATCTTTGAATATATATATACTTCATTGAATATATATATACGTATATGTATATATTTCATAGAATATATATATATATGTATATATTTCATGTTTGAAAATTCACTCATTCTGATGTCTGTATCCAAGTAATAGGCTACGGCTAGAAAGGAAAGCCGCATTTCAAACTGCTCATTATCTAATTGATCATGATTTGTGTATGACTATATACAGGTACATACAGAGTATATAATGTATGGCTATATACATGTACATGTAGTGTACATAATGTATGGTTATATACATGTGCATGTAATGTTCATAATGTATGGCTATATACATGTACATGCAGTGTACATGATGTATGGCTTAATACATGTACATGTAGTGTACATGATGTATGGCTTAATACATGTACATACAGTGTGTATGATTTATTGGTATATATATGTATATGTAGTGTAATTGATGTACTTACAAGTAACAGAACTTGAGAAAAGAACTGGACTGATTTATAAAAAAGATAATGGCCGGCAGTTGGCCACTTCAAAATCATAGGCTCCTGCCAGCAGGCTCTTTTTGACCCATCCCCCTCTCACCTAGGTATGTCTCTACCATATTTATGTCTTTTCTGTCTGGAGTATTCAGGTATGCAGTTTAGTTGGGAGGGGGAAGGGAATTTTATCTTTCTAATATCGGATCAGTATAGCCCCATAAATGGCCTGACTAACAAGCTGTAGGCTACAGATTCTTCTCTCTTTGAGTTTTTGCATCTGTACATATGTCTATGTTTGAGTATGTGTGTGTGTGTTGGTGTATGTGTTGGTGTGTGTGTGTGTGTGTGTGTGTGTGTGTGTACATATGTGTGTGTGTCCGGGCACTCCAGATCACATTTTGGGGGCTAAAACCTTGGAAATTGGCATGAGTATACCACTTGGCACCATCTAAAAACATTTCACTTTTTTCCAAAGTGCTTTTCGGGGCTTCCATAGTCATTTTGGGCAAACAATACCCAAATCTTGCACTATCACTTTTTCAAAGATAATCCTCGATAGAATATCCTCTTTATGATTTATTTTTCCCATTCCACTCATTTTTTTGTTCCCGTGAATTAGCCAAACAGGTGCTTTGTAGTTATATAATTAATCAAGGTACCCCTATGCTAAAATGCATTGTAGAGGCTTGCTTTACTCATCGGACAACTATGCTCACTAGAGCAATCAACCTCACTTTTTTTTTATCACTAAACCACAGAAAGTATCATATTGTAATTGTATCCAAGTAGTAAATAAACTGCAAGAACATATCAATCTTTTGTTCCCACGCTCCTTCAAGCTGTTAATATCGATATAAAGAACAATTAGGACATTTAGTCAGGCAGTTTATTTGAATATGATGATTTGCAGCATTATTAGGTTATATTTATACGTTCAACTCATGTATAAGTGTCTAAGCATTGAAGCAATCATGTGAACATAACGCAATTGTATTCGAACATTTCAGCACCACTCATTGAAAAAAAATTCAGCGTAACAAAAAATATAAATCAATGCCTTATTCAAAATTAGCCAATAAAAGAAATAAATGTTTTGAGAGCTCTTGAGCCAGAGCATTTTGATCAGAACAGGTCTTTTGTCAGAGACAAGATCCAGTGTACACACAGAAAGCTGTTGATATGAGAAAATCAATCTACTTAGGAAAGAGAAAGTGAAAGTAGGCTTCTTCTTGACTTTATAATGAGGCTTGCTGCTACTTGTGGTCTAACTTTGAACTCTATGAAATCAATTACTGACTAAGTGAGACAATTGATGAAAGCAATTCTCTGTGATCCAAGGTTTCAAGCTACTTTTGATCATTCAAGCACTCACTTAAGGACTTTCAATAAGGTATTTTTTTATTAATTGAAACTTCTTTCTTTCATAAAGCATGGTTGAAATTTCACTCCCCCCTTGCTACATCTAAATTTTATGGTTCCTTTCTTTCATTATTTGTGATTAAATATTTATTTTGTATTTCAAATCTGTGCATCAACAGTTTAATTCACTCTTGCAAGTATTCAATATATGAAATTTATTTTCTGCAGTCTGTTGAATTGAAACATTTAAAATTACTTTGGAAATAAATTTTCTTCACAGACTTATTGAATATTGTATGTTGATCTGATCAGAAATTAATTTTTTTCTCAACTGTTTTATAGACATGTCCGCACATTGCTATAAGAAACTTTCTGGTCAGTCAGTCAGTTTGTCTGTTTGTCAGTTGGTTCCATTTATGTTAAACAACAGAAATGTGAAAGAAGAGGTGCAATGCCAGAAAAAGATGTAGCATCATGAGGTGTGATGTCATTAAAAGAATGCTATTGTGATCAATTTTATTCAAGCATCTGCTAATGATACTGTGATTGAATTTTTGTAGTTGAAAGAAGCAAAAAAAGGCAAAAATACCCAAAATATCCATCTGAGATTTTTTTTGAAAATTATACTTGCAGAGTATTTCCATGTATAAGAATCATCTGACTGGAAGTAAGACTATTAGCTTTTTGTCATTCTGCTCTAACTACCACAGAGAGTGGGGACATCATTGAACTCATGGTTCTTGTTATCTTTAAGATACTATAATTCATAATGCAATGTTATTCAAAAGGCAGAAAGTACGAGTAAAACCCTGTTTGAAAGTTCTGAAGTGTCGATGTGCTTATTAAATTTCGACTAGTATTTCCTCCATCTTAATTTTAGTTGCTTTTTATTGCATTTTCTCAAACCAGCATTCTAGGGCCTCTAGTAAAGAGAGCTAATTGGAAATAAGGAATAAGCTACCTGTGAGACAAACTGACATACTTTTTTCCTCAGGATGCTTCTTTTGTGTGACAGCTGCCATACCAATTAGACTACGAAGGCCTACCAGGCTGCAAAAGCTCAAATCTTTTCATACAACTTCCATTCAGGCTTCCTAAAGAAGAAAAAGAATGAGAGTCTGAGTCTCACCGGGAATCTTTTCTTTATTTCCGCTTCAAGCTGCTTACTTGCAACTTTAGAATGACAGTCTCAGTCTCAGAAGTTGCAATAAAAAGCAAATGAAACTTGAGAAATTATGAAACACTGCCACCCATATATGCAGCTTTTTCTCTTGCAAATTAAACAGTGGTGGCAGTAAGATTAGGTTACCTTGATACCAGTATGGTTTAAACTGTAAATTGATGATTTTTTTAATGAAATAAAATTTGAAAAAACTTTCATTGTAAATTGAAGCCTCCAATAAAAATTTACAGGGAAGTTTAAAAAAACAAATAAAACTATTTTTGTGTGTGTTCAAAGTTCCAACTTTCTATTTTGAACGGTTAGAGCTTGGCAAAGTCTGGATTGTCGGATACATGTACGTCAGAATTCACGAATAACCTAAACCCAGCAACTGTGATTAAACCATTGTTAAACAGTGTTGTGGCTGGCAGTGATTAATGAGATAAATAAATTAATAAAGACGGTCAAAAATTACTAATAATTGACAATAATAAATTCAAGATAACATTACCGTCAATGATCTTGCAATGTGAAATAACAGACTTTGAATCAATCATAATGAAATTAAAAGAACGGTCTCATACAGCTTCAAGACAGCTCAAAAACAAAATCCATTTACTGAACTAACCTTGTTTTGAAAAACTTGTAATCTAGACGACTGCAAAATAGCTAGATGTGGAATAGAATTGACATGCAAAAAAGACAGGTCAGGAATTAGCTAAAATCTCTTGGTTTTCATTACCATTGTCTAAAAGTATATATCAAGATCAAACTTGGAACATAAGGATCCAAATTTAAATAATAGTAATAAAATCAAATTCTGTACAAAACACAGAATACTCTGTACAGTACATTAACAGCAATTGGAAGACAAAGGACTTATAAAATTAATATGATATTGCAGTGCTTCAAAAAGTAATATACTTTTTCAGCATTAACTTTCTACAACAACTTAAAAGCATAAAAAGGCCAAGTTTCCAAGATTATATATATATATACATATATATATATATAAATTTTGTCTATTTGGTTTGCTTTATTCAGCTCCTCCTTCAGAAGTCTAAGAAGGGGAATAAAGCACAATGAGGGTATACCATTGTCATAGACAAAATTTATGTATTTATTTGATATATTGTCTCTGCGATAAGTATTGAGCACCATTGGAATGATGATTTCCTAGAACAATATATATGACTTGTGATATATATTTCACCTACATATATACATAGTCTAGAAAGCTTTGCAATTTTAAACTCTAAATATTGAAAATTTTTTTCAAAATCATTTGTGTCACTTCAGTCACCTATTTCCCAATATCTGTCAATGCAATTTATATAATTTTCTCTGGTGTTTTTTCCATGTTTTACATATACTTAGTTATTATGGTACAATGTTGGAATTTTCTTTTGTTGGGATCATCAGCTGTTTACCATTTAACAGTTTGGGGAATTTTAGAAACAAAACAGTGATATCAAGATGGCACCTCAGCAGTGTTGATCAAACACCACCTACCTTTCTTGTTGTATAGCTTTTGTTATACATGTAGTTTGTCTTTTTATATAGAGTATTATGTGTATTGTGTATTGATATTATCTTATACTACACATCATTTATTTTTTAAATAGAGCTTACTTATGCAGATTACCCTAAAAACGTTTTTAACAATGAGGGATCAGTTATTTAGACAATAGCTGTGACTTGTTTGTGTCATTTCAATTGAATGTTCACCCATGTGAATATTAAATCTGTCATGTTGGTTTTAATCTCATACTGCTAACGAACAAACTTATATTATCTTAAAGAATACTGATTACAAAGAAAAAACTTCTTCTAGTCGATTCTCTACCAAGATATTCCTCCGAAGAATTTGAGAATTTTTTCAACAAACCTCAAAGTTCATTTCCCTAATCATGTACCATCAGTATATATATCTAAGCATATTATCTCATGATGTATTTTTTCTCTTAAAAAATTCAAATTCAAAGATATGAATAATGATGATTTGAATGAAAACACATGAATATCAGAATATTCCTAGAGTTTATTGAGAACCATGCAATGTGCACAAGAGAGAATCATGCTCAACATCATAATATGTGTGCGTATATATATATATATATATATATATATATATATATATATATATATATATATATATATATAATTTTAGAAACCATCTTAGAAGTAGAACATGACCTATTCTTTGAAGAAGCTTGTGTTTATATGAAAATACGTTTTCCTCATTTCACAAATCATTGGAGTGAAAGCTGAGGATTGTATGCTCACTGTTCAGGGGAAAAAATTATCTTTATTGCTCCAATACCAAAAGTTTCCCTTAGTACATCAAAAATCTGTCCCTATGAAAAGAGCATTTTAAAGTGCAATGTTTTGTTGAAAAAGCCCCCCCCCATCCAAAATGTCCAGCCCTGAATGTTGTCAAAGGGAAGAAAAGACCAAGAGTCAAAGAATAACAAAAACCTCAAAGGTCTTTTATTTGTTGGGGAAAGAGGCCCGCTTTTCTTTGTATGTGTTTGCGTGAAAGACGAGTAATTTCACAGCATTAATCCATTGCATGTATATATGATGGATAATTTTTTATACAGATATTATGTAATCAGTGAAAGGTTTATTTTTTGTATGCTTTGAGCAATACAGAAAAATATTGTATTTTTCTGTATTGCTTCCTGTAAATGGAGGATATTATTGTCCTCAACCTAGTGCCACATATACATATGGGTTGAACAGCCTGGTGCTCAGGGCCTCATAATCTTAGGTGTGGCAGGCATAGACCACCTGCAAAAAAAAAAATTATTTTATTACATTTCTAACTATAAAAATCAGAACCATATGATGATAACAAGATGTAAGGAATTGCAACATATCTATAATTAATATTAAGTTAAGTTTTATGCTGTTTATCATATGAAAAAATAAATATTGTTTCTTAAAATGAATGACTAAAATGTAATAGCAAAAAGAAAAATGTTTAACGTTGAGCCATTTTACAATTTGAACCAGTAGGAAAACATTTTTGTATAAAAATAATAAAAAATAGCAGTGGTTGGATAATCATTTAAAAAAAAAAGATTTTCAAATATTTCTGCTCCCCCCAGGCATCTTTATGTGATCACCAGGGGGGGTCCAAACCTCTACTCAGAGAAGCCCTACCCTGGTTCAGGATCCCCACTTGCCTTGGATCCTCAGCACTGCCTCCACCAAGAGTGTAAAGTAGTATTATGATATCGTCTTCCCATAAAATCCTATAGGATGCTATAGGACATAATCTTATGATAGATTTAGAAATAAGAACACATCTATCACGATCAAGGATGCAAAGCTGGAGAAGGTAGACAACTACATCAACCTGGGACAATGAATCTCCATGAAATCAACAAAAGAAGAAGAAATCAAGGGAAGAATCGCTCTAGGATGGCAAGCCTTTGGCAGAGCAAGCTCAACCTTCAAAAACAAGAAGATCCCATCAATCCTAAAAAGAAGGGTATACAACCAATGGATCCTCCCGATAGTCACCTATGGAGCTGAAACATGGAACCAAACCAAGAGACTAGCCCACAAACTGAGAGGCATGCAATGCGCACATGCATGAGAGAATCAGGCTCAACCTCACATGGAGAGATCACAAGACAGCACAGTATATAAGGAAGAAAACTGGAGTCCAAGACATCATAAAATCCATTAAAAAACTCAAATTGTAATGGGCTGGTCATGTTGCAAGAATGGCAGACAACCAATGGACATAGCGACTCACAACATGGATCCCCAAAGAACCCATGCAGAACCAAGGCTGCCAGAATGCAAAATGAGGAAACAAATTCAGAAAGTACTGGCTCCATAATGGCCAGATAGAGAGGTGTGGCAAATTATGGGGAAGAGTGATGATGATGATGATGATGATGATGATGATGATGATGATGATGATCACCGTGATGAATAATACCTTCTTTCATATTTATCCAAGTATTATCCTCTTGTTGGCGTAAAGATGATGGGAGGAGGTCCTTGAAAAAAGACCATAGTCCATTTGTAATCAAATTGAAGATATTGGTATCTAGCATATATGAATCACCATAGCCCACTCATCTACAAGAATTGATTATCTAAAACTTATTCAAAATTACGTAAAAAGAATAAATCATCTACCTAGAATTATCTAAAAAAATTCCACTACAAGATTTGTGCTTTGTTGGTCAAAATGATCATAGAGACCTCAAAAAGTACTTCCCTGAAAAAAAAAACTCAGATGATGTCTGCATTCATGCAAATTTTCAAAGTTGTAACTTCAAAAATATAACCAGGAACACCTGGAGACACCCACCCACAAACACACAAATCTATAACCCTTGTTGGACAGGCAGGCCATTTGTGGGGCTATGGTGATTTGGTAAACAATCAATTATATACTTCAAAGTATCATTTAAACTATTTTGAACAAAGGAAAAAAAACTGAGGTATCAAATGGAGAGTGAATTAAGGTGTCTCTTAGTAGACAATTTCTTCATCATCATCATCATCATCATCATCATCATCATCATCATCATCATCTCCCTCTTCTTTCTGTTGGGCATCGACCTCATCAAAGGTCTGATTTAGTTACCTATATGTCATAGTGCCAATACTTTCTCAACTTGTATTAATCATCACGCCATCTTACATCTTGCTGGCCACAATTTTGTATAAAGTCTTTGGGGATCAAAGTTGTGAGTCAAGATGTCTTGCTGTTGTCTGACATTCTTGCAATGAGACCACATCCATTTTCATTTGAGCTTTCAAATGGTTTTTAGGATGTCTCTGACCTCCGTTTACTTTCCAATAAATTATGTTGGCTTGTGATCCGTTCAACTTTATTTTATCAATATCCATTCAACAAAGATAATAACCATAAGTTGCCTATCATAGTGCAATATTTCCTGGATTTATCTTGCACATTGCTGCCAGTGACGTCATTCCTTACCAGGTTATCACACTCTTGCGGCCTTGTAAGGGACAAGCTTCTTTATTTGACATCTGTTGTAGAGTAAAAAAAGCTACTATTACAAGCTATAGTTAGTGTGTTTGGTCCTTACTTTTGTTGTTTAGTGAATTACTAAACTAAATTCCTACAAACTTCTATACTTAGGTACCATATTTGCTGGCCAATAAAACATATAGATCTCATTGGTATTTGGGTGTTTAGTGGATTCCACTCACTGCAATTCTTCAAAATCCCATAGTTGACAATTTGAGCTTTGGTATTTGATCACCTAGTCATAATTCCAGGGCAATGGACACAGCATAACTGATGTATCATTTAAAAAGATTTAAATGTAACATCTTCTGGCAAAGATGGTATATATATATATATATATATACATATATATATATATATATTTCAAAGAGCTTTTTGGGTGATTTTACTACTTCTTGTTTGTGTCATTAACACAACCTTTTGGATGATCCATTCTACAGCCTTCTTCAAGTGTACTATGCAAATGTGAGGATGGTAAACAGAATTTTTCCCATGATAGTAACTACAACATTGACTTTAGATATCTTTTTCTTTCCTTGTTAGGCGTGGGTTTCCATAGCTTGTCTCTGTTGAGTAGCAGAAGCCACATCGGGTTGAACTCTGCACTTGTCTGACATACACTTGGTTGATATGTTGATGTGTGCTGTCTCTTTGATTTTTCTTACATTCTAAGAGCATTCCTTGTCTATCATCCAGGCTTCTCCAGAGAGAGGATAGTATTTGCCTTTCTCCTTCCAGATATGGTCAGCCATCCCAGATCTTTCCATTTTGCCTGTGATTATGGCTTTTTTAAGCTCATCAAAACTATAGACTGTACATATATATACATATACATGAAGATAGGGATATATATATATATATATATATATATATATATATATATATATATATATATATATATCCCTCTCTTTCTGCCTACCTCTACTTATCTCTCCTTCCCCTCTTTCTTTTTTTTCTCCGTTTACCTGAATATTTGGGTGTTCAGACAGTAATTGAATATTTTACATTCAGAAAGTAATTATATATTTCACAGCTATAAATAATAAGCCAACCAATTAAAGCAAGACCACGGTTGAATGGTACTAAAAGACTTCTGGATTTAGTTCATCATCTTTTCTCTCCGGCAATGTGTCATTTATTGTGTAAATTTGAACCCCATAGAGAATAGAGACTTTCAAAAGCAATTTATCCACCATTTCTTACTGTAAGAGTTGCAAAAGAGCAGTACTACTTGGTAGGCAACGAGGATCATTTGTGAAGTGTATCCTGATGCTGTGAAGACTCATAAATGCCAACTGTGGTTTGAAGGGTTCGAAAATGGCCATTGTGATTTGAAATTACATAATAACTTTCTGAACACAAAAATATGTAATCATTTACACCATTTATATGTGTGTGTGTGTGTTCATAGCTTGTAGATTTTCTTAGAATTCTTAGAATATAGTATAAAAGACAATATTACTGTGTAAGTGTTTCCGCTTCTATTGTACTTTACAACAGATGACTAAGTTGCTAATAGTTAATCACTGCTCACTGCTACCCCTAACAGACCGGTTTAATCACTGTTGCTGGATTTAGGTTATTTATGTGTTCTGACATCTATCTATCTGTGAGTTTACACTTCAACCAGCCCTCACTGTTCCGAGCAGAAACTTGAAATTTTGCCCACACACTCCACTCAATGAGTAGGGGAAAGTGATTTTGTTGTTTCTCAAGATTGCCCTTCACCCAAGATAGGTTTTTAGTGGGGTTTGGTATGCAGTATAGGTTTATGCTTAATAGGCAAGCAGTTTACGCCCCCTTGTTTTTTGATCACAGTCCAATAAAAGGCAAGAGAAGTAACTTATTCATTGATCACCCCTTTTTCTAAGCTTTCAATTGATCAACCCAAGCACAGCACATATAGGTGGTGGTGACTCATAATTTCCCTTGGAATTTTTTGTCTACTTAGGTCCTTATATTTTCTTGATTGTGATAATCAAAATCAGTGAAAAGAAAGGATTATATACCCCAGGCTACTGGGACATAATCAATGCTTATATCTCTCACTCGACATCTCTGCATTGAACAGTCTCTGCCTTTCTATCAGATGTCTATTAGGTTTTCATTTGGTTTGAGCAAAATTTTCCCGACCTATTTTTGTTAGGGAAATCTTAGAAGTGTACTTGAAGTTCATTTAGCTCTTTATTGCTTGTGCAACCAGTGAACTAAAGTGCATCATATTCATCTTAGTGAAAAAAATTAAGACGTTAGAATAATGAGTTCTACATAAACTCACAAAAAGGAATAGTCTAGGCGAATCTAACGGCAAAAATGAACAGTATGTACTGGAATACACGTTTTTAGCCATAACTTCTTTTGCCCAACGGATGTAAACTGACACAATACATTGTATTAGGTACCTTATATCATGGAGCAGATACAAAGACAGTAACAGAAACACTTGCAAAAAACATGGAAGCATACAGAAAAATGTTGATAGTGCGATGGACTGAGAAAAGAATTGTACAAGGAAGTGCTACTGAGAATGAACGGAAAAAAAAACTGATCAGCATCTCCGGGAAAGGAAAACTAAGACATGTTGGTTGTTTGATAAGACTAAACAATATCCGCAGAACACTAGCAGAAGGATGTGCTGACGGAAAAGCGGGACAGAGGTTGACCAAACTATAATGGACTTACCAACATCTAAGAATCAAGAGGATTGCTGTATAAATGTGAAGTAACAACAGTAATGGAAAGGAAATAAAGAACTTCTGCATCATTCAATATCGAAAGACGTAGAAACTGAAGAAGAAAAGATTTCTTTCATATTAATTTAGTTGCTTTTTAGGGGTTAGATTTGATTTTCTTACAGCAGTAAGAGTTCTGGCAGATTGCTCAGTGGATTAGTTGCCATACAGAGGCAGGTATTTAGAAGTAAAAAAAATATGAGTTCAAGTCATGACCACAGCTTATTCTTCCTTCCCGATCTGGGTTCTTTACTCACCGCTGTAGATTGACGATCTGAATAGTAGCAATGGAAAGCAACTAAAACTAACATTCCAAGGAAAATTATTGATCACCATCACTCATATATGCTGTGTTGGGGGTCATCAATTAAAAAGTTGGAAAGAGGATGATCTATGATTAAGTTACTTCTCTCAACCACTAAAAAGATCTGAATTTTCAAAGAGCAAGTGGGCACAAATCGGGACCAATTTACAATAAGCACACATTATGTATTGAACCCCAACTAAAAACCAATTTCAGAGGGAAATTTTCAGAAAACATGAAAAATTTCTCCCTACTCATTGATGGGAGTATGTGTGTGAGTTTTCAATTTTTTACTATGAACAAGAAGGTCAGGGCAAAATCCAGATAGATACATACATTTATAGATGTTAATGTCAGATCACATTGAAAACCAACAACAGTGATTCAACTGGTCTGTTGTGGATAGTGATAATTAATTAAGACGAAGGAAATGCTATTCGATAAATGGTTGACAATGCTTCATTTTATAAAAGAAATAAAAATATGCATGCAATAATTCCTCAACTATAAAGCGAGAAATTAAGAAAGCTACTTTGTTTATCTCCTCGTAGCTCTTTGCCTTTTATGATTTTATATAACAATTTTTGTTATCTCGGTCACAAAAATGGAGAAACCATGTTTGCTCTTGGATCATAGCTTAGTGATTTGTTCTCAAACAATTTCTCCTGTGTTTTCATTCTCAATACTTATCTTGCACATAAGCTCAACACATGCATGCACACATACATACATTAGGGTTTTTATTATCTCAATTATTACATTAATTATACATTAAACCATACTACATAAAATTTATTCTATTTCTCATGAGCATCACAGATTTTCATATGTGTGAATTGAGATATAACCAAATAAAATTAGACCACATGGGTATCACAGATTTTAATACGTATAAATCAAGCTATACACAAATAAAGCTAGGCCACATGGGTATCACAGATTTTTAGATGTGCAAATCAAGCAATACACAAAGGAGTTAGGCCACGGGAGTATCACAGACTTTAATTGGTGCAGATAGAATGAGAGATAGAAGAAACTCGGCCATATGGGTATCTCGGATTTTTAAATGTGCAAATCAAGCAATACACAAAGGAGTTAGGCCACGGGAGTATCACAGACTTTAATTGGTGCAGATAGAATGAGAGATAGAAGAAACTCGGCCATATGGGTATCTCGGATTTTTAAATGTGCAAATCGAGCGATACATAAAAAATTAGGCTATGGGTATCACAGATTTTATTTGGTGCAGATGAATCTAGAGACAAAGAAGCTAGGCCACATGGGTATCATAGATTATTATATCTGCATATAGAGAGAGAAACAAGAAAGCTAGACCATGAGGATATCACAGATTTTCATATATGCAGATAGAGCAAGAGACAAAAAAGGTTGACCATGTGTGTATCACAGATTTTTATAGGTGTAGATAAAGTGAAAGACAAAATAGATAGACCCCATGGGTATCACAGATTTTTAAAGGTGCAGTTGCAGTGAAAAACAAGGTAGCTAGATCATGTGGGTATCACATATTTTTATATGTGCCAATAGAGACAAATTTACTGATATTTCATGAATGGACAAGTCTCAAAGTTTAAACCGATAGTATTGTTTGTAATTTGATATAACATTATTTCTACCAAAATATGTTTATATGCATGTATACATTTTAGAAATTGTCAACCAGAATGTCGCCAAAACTGTCAGTTTTCTTCAGTCTTTAAGTTTGTTTGGATAACTGGCTATGTATCATGCACAGAGATTGCATCAATGGAGTTAAAAGGCTGAAATTTCCAACATTCACATCAGTCTTTCCTTTCTACTGTTTAAAAAATTTGTTCAGCATTGAACTCAATTGTCAGCAATAACAACATTTTTTATTGTAAAATGCAAAAAAAACATTTGGATCTGCCATAGCTCAACAACCCCCTCGGTAAAATTTTTCCAAAAGTCTATTTACAAAATTTCAGGAATAAGAAAGCTTCTTTCCGGGGACAATTAATGAGATTATTTCTCGTGGAAATTCAAAGCCGTGTCTTTTATAGTAAGCAATGATAAGAAATGTTCTGAAATCAAATTGATTGAATAACTACTTCTTGTCCACTCTCACAACCAAAAAAATCCAGGTTAGCTCAGTCAATCAATAGAAACCGTTGCACAAGCCACATCTTTTGGCAGCATTTTAGAGGTGATCAATTAAAAGAATAGAAAAAATAGCTGATAATGAATGTTACTACTCGTGCATTTTGTTGGGCAAATGATCTCAAAAAGTTTGAATTTTTAAAAAATCAGGATAGACACAGCTGACAAAAACTAAGGGACCATTATAGCATAAGCTTAGATTGCAAACAAGAACCCCCCCCCCCATTAAAAACTATTATTGTGTGTGTAGATTTAGAAGAAAGCAAAAAACATTTTTTCTAGCCATAATAAAGAGTATATGTTTAAACTTTCACTCATCTAACTCAATTGGTGGGGTTTGTAATGTGATGCATAGCTAGCAAGCCAACTTGGAAACTGAAGAAACCAATGTTGACAGTTTTGGAGACAGTTTTGGTTGAGAGTTTCTAATACAAAAAATATCAGTCAATATTTTTTTCATGTTAAAATGATAGCAAAAGAAAAATATCTATTTAAATCACATTATGCTTTCTTTTAACCTAATCATTATCAAAGGATTAATTGGGAAAATATAACTTTACAATCGAGTAATACAGGTATGCTTTGATTTGTGCAGTTTATTAGTTCCAAGATTTTCCATCCTGCTCAGAAAACACACTGTTCAAGGTCATCAGAATTCTAATGTTTTCTTTTCAGCTTATACTTAATTATATCAATTTGTACAGCAATACCATAACCATGCTGTATTAAACCAGGGGCTTTTCAAGATATTCTGTATGTTTTATCATAAAGTGCTCGCATGAATGAAACATATTTTGTTCATTTGTGCTTGAATCTATATATGTATATATTGATTGTACTATAGGTTGGTTATTCAATGAGCATCCTATTAATATGTTGGTTACTCATAGAGAAGCCATTGAAGTGCTAGTCTCAAAAGCTATTTATAGTGAATTCATTTTTCCCTGGGAGACCAAGATATCTCATTGACATTATGCACAATGTGAGTGAGTCTGACAAAGTTTAAATATCAAGTTACCAACCTCGCTAGTTAAATAACAATAGTCTTCTACTAATTAGGTATATTTTCCTTTGTTAGTTTCTAACACAAAGAAACCTTATTCCTTATTCTGATTCTAGTCTCAACCAAAGAGATTTCCTTAATCAAGAGATAAAAGAGAAACTACTCACACAAGATGGCTTTTCTTGATCTGTGTTGCCCTCTTTCCTTTCTACTGATTAAAAAATTGATCCAGCATTGAACCCAGCTGATCACAGACTTTAATTATATTCTTTGTTACAAGGAATCAAGTTCTGTAACGTCTTATCCTTTATCCTTTCCAACATTGGACAAGGAACCATCAATCATTCCAACAGACATATGTACGTAGATACACACCCAAACACTTACAAACAAACACACACACATAGAAACACAATCGTCTCGATATTTACAAAGGTTCAGATAGTCTTGGAGAAGAATACCAACATACACATACATCTCTCCCTCTCTCTGTCTATATATATATATATATATATATATATATATATATATATATATATGTATGTGTGTGTGTATGCATGTGTTTGTATGCGTATGTGAGTGTGCAGATAAATGGATTAGGTCATCATCATCGTCATCATCATCAGTCTTTTATTCTCTACAATGCACCAAACCTCTCTATTGTTGGCGTTGCTGAGCCAGTGCTTTTTGAACCTGTCAAATTTATCTCACAATTTCATATTATGCCGGTCTTGGTTCCACATCCGATCTCTGGGGATCCATGTTGTTGGTTGTGATGTTCATCAATTGTCTGTCATTCTTGCAACATGACCAGCCCATTGCCATTTGAGTTTCCTGATGGATTCTATGATGTCTTGGACTGCTTTATGGTCTCCAATCGTTATGTTGAACATGATTCTCCCTTGCATGGATCTCAGTTGATGGTCAATCTTTTGGTTAGGTGCCATGTTTCAGTTCCATAGGTGACCATCAGGAGGATGCAATGGTTATGTATTCTTATCCCATTAGTTTTTTTTAAAAAAAGATGGTATATATGTATATATATATACACAAGTATAAAATTGGGTACATGTATGTGTGCGTGTGAGTGTGTGCATACCTTCATCTATGTGTATCTTTTCCCATTGGATCAATATACTGGTGTACTTTTGTCTGTATGTATGTATGTATAATTTTAATACGTAAATGTGGGTCTGCATATGTCGATACATTTTTATACATACACATAAAGCAGTGTAAGAATAGCTTAGTTCTGATATATTGTGCAGTCTTGTGGTCTCTCCATGTGATGTTGAGCATGATCTTTTTTTGTGTTTCAGAGACAATCTTTTGGTAAGGTTCCATGTTTCAGCTCCATAGGTGACTATGGGAATGCATTGGTTATAGACCCTTCTTTTCCAAACTAATGGGATCTTTTTGTTCTTGAATGTAGAGCTTGCTCTGCCAAAAGATTGCCAAGCTAAGTTGATTCTTCATTTAATTTCTTCTTCCTTTGAGGATTTTATGGAGATCTATTGTCCCAGGTTGGTGTATTGGTCTATTTCCTTTAGCTTACTGTTCTGCTACAACATATGAAGAATTCTGCCATGGTTATTTATTTGCAAAGGTTAGTCTTGCCCAAGGCCACAATGGCAGGGCACCCACTGAGAACCAAACTGACTACACTAGTGTAACAGTCTCTAAGACAATATCTACAGTCATTTACTAGGGTTAGTTTAGTCTGGCGTAAGGCTACAGGGGTTAGGCACTTAATAAGGATTGAACTCACTAAACAAATTATCTGGCTAACCATTGTGCAATGGAAGCTACCCGGAAGGATTCAATTATGAATTTATGTAAATCTCATGTCAGATGAGCAAAGTGAATTCTGGCATCTGAGCAAAATCTTTATTTTCATTCGTATGATCTTGCTGTGTTTGAGAGATAACTATCACAAAATGTCCAACCATTGGAGAGAATGCAGAAAATTTTGGATCCATGCCTTTCTCAAGGCTATTACCATGAAATGAACCAATATTTGGCAACAGGAATTTGGAATTTTCAACGCTTCTATTTCCCTGTCTACTGTCTGTTTGGCTGGTATCCATATCTATCTATCTTTCTATCTATCTATCTATCTATCTATTTTCCTATCTATCAATCTATATCTATATATATCTGTATATATCTATCTTATTATCTATATCTATCTATCTATCTATCAATCAATCTATCTATCTAATGTAGTAATTTTTCTATTCAAACAAAAAGGAAGAATACATGCATATAGCTATGTATGTATATTTGCATCAGGACATATACGCAGACAAATAATCACACACATGCACACACATACTTACACACACATATATGCTCACCAAAATATGTAAATTATGTCATATGTATATTAACGGACAAAAAAATAGTATCATAGACAAAAAATATATACATATAGTTATATATATATATATATATATATATATATATATACATATGTGTGTGTGTGTGTGTGTGTGTGTGTGCATATACTTTAATACATCATTCATTAAAAATGATGGACAAGGAACATTTTTTTCTACTAAAGATATTATGCTGCCAGATCATGCAATATATACACTTGTAAAACTTATCTATTCATCTATCTTTCTATCAATACTTATACACATGTATCACACACACACACATATATATATATATATATATATATATGTATATATACATATATATATATATATATATATATATATATATATATATATATATATATATATATATATATATATATATATATTATATGGATGAGTAAATAAAATAAAAGAATAACAACGCCATTAAATGATGCACTGAGTCAACCGCTATCAACCTGAGCAAGCTGAAAATATACATTGCCACCTATACCCCAACAACTATCAAAGATTTGGTAAACAAACCACAATACGAACCCCTACCACATAAAGCTAGTATTTACATAATACCATGCAAGGACAGTGACAATATCTACTTTGGAGAGACATCAAGTTCTCTCAAGTAAAGACTATATAAACACAAAAGAGCCCTAAAATTGGATTAAAGACTGACATCCTGGTTGAACATAATAATATACATGACTACAATTTTGATTTCCACAAAGCCTATCTCATCGAAAATATATGACTCCTCAACATGTAGATGCATCCAGGCAGCCTTTATATCCCATTACTTTACAATAACCCTGATGTATAGATTGCAAAAGCTTTAAATGCATTGATTTTGAAACTGAATCTCACCAAAGCAGCTCATTTCAACGCTAGAATACAAGGAATTGGATTACACACAGCAAACCCTTTCAAGAAACATTTTAAATACACACATACCGCCCCTTCGAGAGAGGACAAAGAAAAGCCTCAGCCACCATCAAACATGAAGATTCAAAATCACACCCTCCATTTCCACCCTACCTCATATATGTCAACACCTTGAATGCTAGACACCACCTCTCTATTCCACAGCCATAAAAAACTTTTCTGAAAACTGACCATTTTCATCCTGAACCCACCTCCCACTGACCCTTCTAATCTTAAACCAGCCTGATACTCATAGACACAGATGCAAACATTCCCTGACCCTTCCTCCCATAGACCCTTCTTCATCATCAGTAGCAGCAGCCTTTTAGCATTCATTATTGGAAAAGAGACCTTCCCAGGATTCACCAGACCTATCATTGGCATCGCGGAGCCAATACTTTCTGAACTTGTGTAGTTTTTCATGCAATCTTTTATTTTGCTGGCCAGAGTTTTGCGTATGATCTTTGGGAGTTCATTTTGTAAGTTGTGATGGTTGTTGGTTGTTTAACATTCTTGCAATATGACCAGCCCATTGCCATTTGAGTTTTCTAATGGTTGCTATGATATTCCTGACTCTTATTTTCTTCTAATATATTGTTTTTTTATCAAAGCATACCATTCTTGTATGATTCTTTGCCTGATTTTCTTCTTCTTTTGAGGATTAAATGGAGATCCGTTGTCCCAGGTAGATGTAGTGGTCTACTTTTTTCAGGTCTGTATTTTCAATTTGTTTTTTTGTGTCTTTGTCCTCAACATGTTTGTTGTACATGACATTTGTTTCACTGAAGCTCATTTGTAGCTCAACTTTCTCACTCTCCTTGTTCAGTTCATCTTGCATTACTGGTGATCGTAAAGGTTTTGCAGAAACGAAGATGTTATCAGCAAATCTAAGGTTACTTGTGTATTTGCCTTCCCTTCTGGTTCCTTTATTTTCCTAGACTAGGTTTTAGAAGATCATCTTGAGGCAGGCTGTGAAGAGTTTGGGTGAGCTGCTATCACCTTGTCCTACCCCCACCTCTTAGTTCAGACCAAGCTTCAAACCTCTCACATACAAGGATACAAACCTCTCCTATCCTACTCAAAGTAAACCACCCACAACACAGAAATTTCTTCACTTCATTCCTCAAATATCAAACACGTAATCAGCATACAGTCTTCTCTGCAACCAGCGCAAGTTTCTCTGAAAAAGGTTGCTGGCAACCATTGAAATGCATCAGAACATTCCTATGCGATAATAAAAATTTCTGATATGTAATACTTGTTTTTTCACTCAATTTTCCCTTCACCTTCCAATCACCATTTTACTAACGTATATCTGAATGTATATCTTTTACTTGTACATGTGGCTGTATGTATTTTTCATTATATTCATCAATATGTGAACGTATATCTCTCTCTATATATGAACATTGATAAGTCCATAGCCTATTGATGAAAAGGAAACATTTATTTTACTCTAAGATATTTAGTTTTAAACATATTCTCCTTCCTTGTCAATAAGCATAACCAAATGTCTTCATAGATCAAACATTATACAATGAAAATTTTCGACTAAAATTCAGATAATGACTGTGTCAGACGATGGAATTGTTTGAGAGAATCAAGCTCATACTCAACAATCCATGGAGAGATCACAAGACAGCAAAGTATCATCATCATCAGTCTTTTAATGTCCATCTTTCTTCTGGATTTGCCATACTTCTCTATCATGGGCATCGTGGCACCAGTACTCTTTGAATTTGTCTAGCTGTCACTCCATCTAATACTCTACCAGCCTCATAATCTCTGGGGATCCATGTCGTGAGTTGCAATGTCCATCGGTTGTCTGATATTTTTGCAACATGGCCAACCCATCACCATAAGAGTTTTCTAATAGATTCTATGATGTTCCTGACTCCTCTCTTCTCCCGGATGTATTGTGCAGTCCTGTGGTCTCTCCATGTGAGGTTGAGCATAATCCTTCATAGAGAAAACAAAAGTAAGATATGATAGAATCAATTAGGAA
Source organism: Thysanoteuthis rhombus (assembly GCA_963457665.1). NCBI lineage: Eukaryota > Metazoa > Mollusca > Cephalopoda > Oegopsida > Thysanoteuthidae > Thysanoteuthis > Thysanoteuthis major. Next base: position 59,108,982 of record OY735213.1, on the reverse strand, counting down.
ACTCAAAGAGCAATGGGATGGGTATGTTGTGGACATCACGAATTACAATGTGGATCCCAAGAGATCATACGCAAAACTGTAGCCAACAAAAAATAAGATTGCGTGATAATTGGCTTCATGATGACCACAATAGAGAGGTCTTGTGCCAACGATGGATGCTAAAGGGTCAATGATGATGACGCTGATGATATACATGGGTTGTGTTAGTATGTAGTGCATCTATAGGTATGAAAATATGTGGATATAAGTGAGGGACTGTGAAACTGTAACATACATATATATACCTAATCGATATGATTGACTTGAAGATATCTTTTAATTACATCTTTGAGACCTTTGCTGATCTAAGAAGAATATGTTTCTAAGGAGAAAATAGAGAAAGTCCCCAGTCATTTGTTTTTGCCAAGCTTTCTTCTAATCTCCAGCATCTTGTATTGTTTAGATTGTTATCTTTCCTTATGGCTAACAGACATATAAGAGGTTTTTTTTTTCTATTGTGCTTTTAGGAAATTTTGACAAACTAATAGAAATATATGTTTTAAAACCTAAAACTTTTCAATCTTATTATATTTCACTATTCGTCTGTCTCTCCGCCAGTCTGTTAACATAACTTCTATAGTTCTAGTCACCAAATTATCCATGGTTTCCAATAAAACTGTTTTTAGCTAATGAAATTCAAAAAATTTTCAAGCTTTTAGCAAGGTACATATATAAGTGTAATCCAAAGCATGGCCTTTTCTTTGTTTTTGTCTGGTTCGCAACATCAAATCTGTATCTTTTTGTTTAAGCATACAAAGTAGAAATCTAGCTGAAACTTCCATCCTATGTGTGGGATTTTCAGTTAGTGTATATCATGTGATAATGGACAGAATTTATCAATAAACACTAATGATAGTTTTCTTTCCAGTGACAACTTTTTTCATTTTTTATATTTCAATTTGCAAATGACTCATTCACTGTCACTACCATTTGAACAGTATGTCACAAAGAACCTAACATTCATAATCAATAAGAGGGAACAAAAAGAATTAGTCGCTAGTGAGGCTTGAACCTATAGTCTTTTGATCCTCACGTCATATTCAAACTTTTTTTATTTCATTTGATCATGAATGGCTCAGAGCTCAATCTTTTGTTCTTTCATTCATGTTTTGTTCTCACGTTATTTCTACAATATGATGATTATTGACTGGATTCCTGATGACATAACTAAATTCATGACCTAAGTATTGCTGAAATGCTGTATCAGTAAAAATTTGTCCATTACTGTATCACTGTGGTCCCACAAATGGACCAGTCAAGTGGATTAGAGATTCCTCTCTCTTTGTTCCTCTGTGTCTATGTGTGTGTGTTGTACATTTCTAGTCACATTTTGGGGGGTTACAACCATGAAACTTTGCATTAGTATACTACAAGGCACCATCTAAAATATTTTTTTGCTTTTTCTAAAAAGTACTTTTTGGGGTCTCGATGGTCATCTCGGACCAACAATGCCCAAATCTTGTGAGGGTATTTTGAGATAATTCTAGAAAAAAGATCTATTATTTTAGATAATTTTTTAATTTTTTAGATCCATCCTGATCATTTTTTATGTAACCAATTCAAACATGAGTTTCAGTCATGGATGGGGGACTCCTAAATCAAAGTCTGTTTAGGACGCGATAAAGGCTAACCTAAGCCTAATGCCATGGCTTAGATTTACAAGCTATGGATTAGGATGGTTTTCAACATCCATTCAAGGACCTCTGATGATGGGATCTTCTAAAAGCGGCTGCAAGAGAAAGTCTGGCAATCAGAGGAAGTTCCAGGTTTCACAGCAACGTTTCTTCTCTTCTATGTTCTTGCTGGGTGCTTTGGGAAGGGAAGTCACCTGGGGGGGGGCCTGATGTTTGTATGTCTTCCTTTTGGTAGATTGATCCATCTGTTCCAAGTCCTCAAACTTTTGCGTAGCACAACATCGTTCCATACATGCATGCACTCAAATATATGCTCACACACACACATATATTTATATGTATGTATATATATATGAGTGTGTGTGCGTGCGTGCATGCATGTGTGTTTATTTCCTAACCACTACTACCCATAACAGACCAGTTCAATCAATGTTACTGTGTTCTGGTTATTCATGTATTCTAAGATTTATATCTATCTATCTATCTATCTATTTATAGAGACTTGTTCAATAGCTTGTATATGCTTTTTTGGAAATTCTGATTGTTTTTAGTGATGACAGCTCAACAAAAATCGATAGAAGTAATTTATTCACTGATCACCCCTTTTTCCAACTTTTTGATTGATCACAGCATATATGAATGGTGGTGATTCATAATTTCCCTTAGAATGCTAGACCATATATACATCCTGGTACATTTTTTATGAGTGCATATATAGCTGTGTATGACTGAATTACTCTCCTTTAAACAGAAAAAAATATTTCATGCGATAGATATATAGACAGGTCTGATTAGCCACAACAGAGACTGACCACATGTCCAATGTCTCTTGGCAATGTTATTATTAAACCCGTCAAATAGACCCATCTAAATAAAGCTGTCAAAATAAGGCCTAAAAGTGATGAAATAAGCTTTTTCCTCCAAAAATCAATAAAAGCATTTTCAAAAGGAGTATACTGGAGTACTGATGCCAATTTTCAAATCTGTTTACAAAATGGTGAGGCTAGGAGTGCTGGAGCATACAAAAACACGTACATATGAAAAGGGATAGAACCCTTTGCCACCTTTGGTGGCTACAGTTGTTCAATAGATACATAGACTGACAGATAGATAGATAGATAGATAGATAGATGAATAAGTAGAGGTTAAATAAGATAATCATTCTGATCCTCACTTCTTCAGACAATTAGTAAACATTTTGATAGATTTAGCCCTGGGCAACTTCATATAATACTTTATAAGTACCTCCCCTCTCCCCACCTCCACATCCAATTTATTCCTCCAATGCCTTTAAAATCAATAGAGGACTGAATGGAAGTACTCATTTTCCTTAGTGAAGCCAGGAAAGATGGCTGTCTTCTATTAAAAAAGGAATCGATATGCTCCATTATGTGAAAAAATCAAAAGACTTTTCTTCTGATGATGAACATGAATGATTCAACGTCTCATTTGGGAAAACTGTCTTAGTGCAGATTATGCTTATGGCTAATGACACAAATTGTCGCTATACCATAAAACGTATTCATGGAAATAAGAGTAATTCTTCTCTTCTACTAATGCTTACAGCAATGCATTGATACAAGAGTCATAAATCAGTAATGGTGAATAGCTTATAGTAATGGATTTGTTTTTATGCTGAGCATGGCAGGTTTATTGGCAAAAATGAAAGAGTTTTCAACATAAGAAGGGAAAGAAACGGTTGCTGTGTAACTTAGTAGTAAAAGAATCTAATGAAGATTTCATGGCTTATCGAATCACCATGGATCAACAAATGGCCCACCCGACCAACCAGCCAAGTGAGCTACAGATTCTTCTCTCTTTGCTTATTGTCTGTGTTTGTGTCTCTGTGTATCTTGTTTGATTTTGTATGCTGACCCATTGTCACATTTTGGGGCCTGCAGCATTGGAAATTTGCATGAATTCATCACATTTATCAAAACAGTGCTTTTCGAGTCTCTAAGGTTATTTTTGACCAACAATGCCCAAGTCTTATGGTGTTTTGGGGGGTTTTTTTTGTCAAAATTTAGATCAAAGATCATTTTTTGTTGATAATTTTAGATGAATCTGGGATCATTAGTTTTAGTACACTGGTGAGCTATGGTGATTCATTTATGCTATGGAGCGTATTTTGCTATCATTTTTTGGAGACTCAAGCCATTTACTACAAATGATGGAAATTTCCGTCATTGCATTTCTGGTTCTGTTGTGATTGATAGCAACTAAGTCCTATCTCTGAGTCAGGCTTCTATCTTGCGATGGATATCTTGTAAATGGATTATCTTGCAACGGACAAGGGCTTTTATCTTGCAATGGATAATTTGCACTGGATTATCATGCAATGGACCAGGGCTTCTATCTTGCATTAAATAACTTGAAAACGGATTATCTAGCAATGGACCTTGGCTTTTTATTTTCAATGAATAACTTACATTGGATGCTCTTGCAATGGACAAGGGCCTCTGTCTTGCAATGGATAACTTGAAAATGGATTATCTTACAATGAACAAGGGCTTCTAACTTGAGATGGATAACTTGAAAATGGATTATCTTGCAATGAAGAAGGTCACATTTTGGGAACTATTACTTTAAAGATCTGCATGAGTATACCACACCTTTTTCTTCAAAGGGCTTTTTTGGATCTCAGGGAATTTTAGATCAACAATTCCCAAATCTTGTGCTGGTAATTTCAAGATAATTTTATATAAAAAAAATCTATTCTGTTGGATAATTTTAGATAAAAGATTTTTTCTTTTTGATAATATTTTATAAAAGATCTATTTTTTGGTGAAAAGATTTTTGATAATCAGTTCTGGTACATGTGCGGGCTATGGTTATTAATGCAAGGGATACCATTTATTCATTTTTAAAGTTTGTAAAAGATTGTGAAGAAACTGCTCAATGTCCACAGAAGCAAATGCATTACAGGCTCCAGTATGCATGTATCATTGACATTATAAGTCCACTGCTGGACAAAGGCCTTTCCCATTTTCCTCCATAACGAGTATGGTTACATTACTCTCAAACATGGTTTACAGGCAAACTTTTCTACCTTGCCTACATCTTATGTTTGGTCTTTTCCTACTGCATTTACTGTCCCACAGGCACCAATCTATTGACCTTTTGCTCCATCTGTTGTCCCTTCTTCCCAATATGTGCCCTGCCCATCTCCATTTTTGTTCTTTGATTACTTCACAATATCTCTCACCCTGGTCTAATCTCAGATCCATGTTGATATTTCCCAATAATCATTTCTAATATTGCTCTGTGCAATTTTGAGTTTGTTGTTTGAGCTGGTTTTGAGGTTTTACATCCATACATCATAGCAGATATTATGCAAGGAATGTATCCATCAGGATTTGGACATATTGGCAATTAAATTTTCAGTATTTCTCTATTTATTCCAAATGCTTTCCAACCAATCATTATACATCATCATATTTCATTTTCATGGTCTTTCCTCAGCTTTATTGCTTACCCTCATATATAATAACTGGTTTATACTTATTTTTCATTTCTTATCAAAAACACAAAAATATCAGAAAAAACACATTTTAAAAAAAGCACCTTATACAGAATATTAACCTTATTTCTTGGGGAAAAACCTCCATTTAGATTTGTTGATGGATGAGATATCATTTCTCTATTATTCATTGAGGTGCAACTGAGGAAATATTGGGGTCACATCCATACATGATCATCGGTATAGCCCAGATAAAAGGCCAATATCCTGATTGCTGATTTTCAGGGCAAGCGGGTCTTTTTTGCTCAGAAGATTAAATGTATTCGGATATACTTGAAATGAGCTTTTCTGACAGCAGTTAAATGCGTCATTAACCAAGCTTCAATTTAGCTTGGGGTGGAATTGAATTTCATTTGACCTCAAACCAAACTAAACTTAGTTTGGTAAATATCATGACAAGGAAGGGAAAAAAAATTATAAAAGTGTATATAAGTACTTATTTATAAGAATGAAATAAGCCTGTGCATATCTGTATGATAAATTTTCACTGATATCTCAGACTTGTCAATTTAGTTCAATCAGTTATAAAGTCTCCTGTCAATCAGTTGGTTGTGAGTTCAAATCATGGTCGAGGGATGGGAATTTCACGTATGGGTTTGCAGGCATGCAAGTTGATGCATATCAGTCAAAGCAAGAGACTGAGCTGACAATCAGGAGTTACCTGGAGGCTCCTCTTTCATTTGTAACTATCCTTTGAAGAGGGAAGCGTGCGACTCTTCACGCAGTTTAAGGTCAGTCACACTCAGCTGCTGAATGCACAGGGAAATTAGTTCTAATGAGGATTTTTCCACACTCTTCCCTCATACTGGGGATCAAACCCAGATCCTCCTGCTTGAGTGGTAGATGTGCAAACCATCACACAATCTGAGTGAAGATAAGTTAACTTGCCTAATTTTGGTGATGATTATTCCTGTTGTTCTTGTTGTTTCATGTATGATGCCTGAGGTATTGGAGAATCTTTAATCCAAATATTTTGCAGATTCATTTCCCTTAGACACAATACTGGGCAAATGTTTAAATTTTCAGCCTTGTAGCTCCATTTGTGAAGCCTGTATGCATGATATATACATAGTTAACCAGTCACAATCACTTAAAAACTGAAGAAATCTACGTTGACACTGTTGACAGTTTTGGGTGATGGTTCGAGTAGGAGTTTTGTTCCAATTAGAAAACTTTGACCCAAACAGTACCTAAAACTGTCAGCATAGGTTTCTCTCAGTCTTCATGTTGGTCTGGCTGGTTTGCTATGTATGCATGTATGTATCTTATGTATTGACTACATCAAAGGAGCTAGAGGACTGAAAATTTAAGCATTTACTTCTTTTTTTACGTCAAAAAAAAATGTTTTTCTTGTTTTCTCAAAATTCACTCCCCAATACTTTTTCAGTGCTGTACTCTGCCAGAAGATGTTAGTTATGGGATACTTTCTAAGTGACTAGATAAACCTATTTTTTAATGTACCAAAACAGTACAAAAAGTCAATCCTTATCAATTACACAGTTGGTATTAGAGAAGTTCACATGTAAGGTAGGGCAATATGTATCAAAGAAAAGACAGATTATTTTCTGACTGATTAGAGGTGAAAGGTCTTTAGAACATAGCAGCTATCTTCATTCCTCACAAACCAGAAGTCAAATGGAAAAAAGTAGTTGTTGCAAAACCGCAGGATCAAAACAGCAAATTTCAGTGGATGATAGAAATTGACAGGAGAGTATAAGGAATATTTTCTGTCCAAATAGAACACCACAGAAGGCCATTAACTGGAACTTTATGAAAATTTACAGATTCTCTTTTTCCATAAATTCAAAAGTACATCAAAGCCAGTATTCAGTTGCCTATCCACAGGGACAAATTCATAACAGCGTCTGGTACAATATGAAGTCCCATCTATAAATAAAGACAAAAACTTCCCAGTGACTAATTCCACCAAAACAGGGTGACCAACAACCCTCCCCTTAAGTGTTGTAGGTCGATGCTGCTCCAGAGTTAGAATCTCCAGGGACTAGGCACTTTGCTTTTGTGCCTTGTCCTACCTACAGACAAGACAGAACTGATCGAAGTACCAGAGGGCCTGAGATCTGTCAGAAATACAAAGGCACCCCAAAGCTCATCAGTAGTGAAAATCATCTGCAGTTAGACGACCGGTAGTAACTATAGAAGATTCCACACATCAGTCCTTGATGTAAACAAATTTTCAGGATACAGTATCACTACTCACACAAACTTCTCAACACTAATCACAGGGATGATGCAATAATCACAACTTCAAGCAGGGAAACTTTTGGTCATTGCTTATCTACAGCCAACTGGCACAATAAATTTTTGTCTCATAAAGCACCAACAGCAGAATGATTATAAGCCAAATTTAGTGAGAATTTGTGTTATCAATTATGAACTTCACTATCATACCCTTCTTCATTTCAGCACTCCATAAAACGAGAAATGATATGACTTTCACGATTGCTATTGTTAATCACGTTTTGTATTCTCATTTCTTCTCTCTTCCTGAGCAACAATGTAACTGAACACGTATTGTATCTTCAATGAAGAGAGCATCTTCACAGCTCAGTATCAAGCAGCAACCATGCAATTTTATTGGCCAGTATCAACTTGATGATCTGAACAAACAGCCTGGTGACCTCAACTTGGCCTCAACCAAAACACTGCTGAACTCTGTTTGACTCTACTTCTATTACCACTTCCACAAAATGCTATCTCTTCAACATCTACCAACAATCAAAAAGCCATCTTGGCCATAACAAAAACTCTTCATGTGCACATTTGAATTAGAGCAATCAGTAAATCGAATATAATCATTCATTATTTGTGTATTGTGATTGCATGGTTACAAGAATATTCAAAAATAAATGAAATTGTCTTATTTTGCAGAGTTGGGTGTGAAGTGTGGCAACATATCAAGGTTTGATTGTTACTAACATTGTGAAAGAAATGTTGGATAAAATATGAAAAATAAAAAACAATTCTGGGAAGCTAATGAGTTTGTGTCTGTTGCAGTCGATTTGCGTTGAATGTTTTCAGCAAAACAAGAGGATTACAGAAATGAAAAAAATGTAATTTCAGCAATCATCATTTAGAAATCACAATTTATTTGTGGAAGGAAAGTCACACAATACCTTTTTTATGTGGCACTCTTAGGTGTTTAATGAGCAAGGGGGTTGGAAAATCCGTTAGAATTTAATTAGCTGGAGTTGGGGATTGTCACGATTTAATCAGCGGTGACGGGACACTGGTGGGGGGTGTAATACAGCCACCAGAGTCATTTCAAATTCGGAATGAGGATTATAGCAAAAAATCTATCAAAAGTTACCAGCATTTTTTCATGAACATTCATTGCAATCTTTTTTCAGTTATTGAAGTATTTTCTCTGATGTTCTATGACCCTTTCAGTTTTGACTTTGATTCAACAGATTCTTCAAAAAATTTTTGATATTTTGAAATTGTTGAAAATCCTGACCAGACCAGGAGTGTTGAATGGAGCAAAAGAAAACATTGTCTGAAAGTAACAGGTTCTACAAAGCTTCCCACATCCATAATTGCTTGCTGTGTCATTTTTGCAATCTGAGAATAAGCATTCTCATGCAGCAGAATAATCAGTTGACTTCCTTGCTCCAATGTGTCATTCAAATGAGCCTATTGCTCACTGTGGCAGTTCATCCAAGTCCCAGCTATTCATAATAATGAATCCCTTTTAAATCAGAAAACATTTTCTTTATAAATTTCATTGAGGTTAAGCTATCAAAGGCTGTTCTGTGTCCAGCAATGATTTTCTTCATTTTAGAGTTTTATGTATAACAATTTTGACTGAGTTGATACTCTTGTAGAAGGAATATTTATGACCATCTTCAGATTTTATTTGATGTGAAAATTTTTTTCTTTTAGTTCATTAAAAGATAGTTGAATTTTTTTTTACCAATATTCTTCCAAGATTACATTTCAAAGAAGTTATGTTCTTCGGTGGAATGGTTATTTGGCTGAGTATGATCTGCAATGTGGTCCCTGTGACATCTATAAAGTACTCCCCCTTGGTCCTTTCACTTCCTGCATTTGCAGTTTCCCGTTACTTCCCCGCATTTGTTTGCCGAGTATGGTTGTAACATGGACTGGTTTGGGCATACTGTGCAATGTGTGGATTTGTTCAGAAGGTGATGTCCTGAGATGATGCCGAATGTCTCAAGAATATCAATACTTATCTGTTTCCAGGTTCGACTTTTGTAGTCAGTCAGTGTAATTTAGCTGTTGCATTTGGGGGAATATTTTATTGCTTGGCATTGCATATGTTCCACAGCATCTATGTTATACTTATATCTAGGAAACTATGTGGTTGAAGCAAATTCCATATGTGGATAGACCAATGACTTGTAAAGTAAAATGAAACTATCTGGGTTGAGGGGTTTGAATACATGTTTGTTTGTGTGGTTTACTCGATTTATTTTCATCTATCAATGTTGTATAGATGTGAGCTTGTGGCCTATGAATACTCAGAGAATTTTTTGACTTGACTTCAGTGTGTGAAGAGTTTTATCTCCATTTGTCACCCTGTATTGGTTCCCCAGATGCGTGACTTTGCATTCTGATGGATGGAAACACTTTTTCATTTAGAGTGCCTACTTTTCCAGTGTTGCAAGATTTTCACCTATTGTAGTATGGAGTCCTCTGATGTTAAGAGTATATATAACTTGGTGTCGTAAGCAGACATTGACAGTAGTGACTCCACCTTCTCAGGAAGACAATAACACAGGCCTAAGTACTATTTTTAATTCCAAAAATGACTTTATTCTGTTTGGAGCAAGGAGAAAAAGACAAGTGTTTAAATGATGACCAATATTCATTTCTATAAGTTCACATGAAACACATTTTCATATTTTTTTAAATTTTTCCAACAATATACAGATTTCAAAATGTGATGTAAATTAGTTGATGTGATTGGTTGCAGACAACATGTGTTGAATGTGAGAAGAAGTGATGCATGATGGGAGGAAATTGGGCAAATATAATATGTTTTTGTGCAAGAGGATCTCCTGGGGTTTTTTTCTCTGCTATTCAGGCTTGTTACTGTTTTCTTCTTGTTTGCTCACAATATCAAGGGACGTGCTGCTGCTATGATAGAATGAAGTGAGTGACTCTTTTCTATCTGCCATTCTCACCATACACAAACAATAAAAAGCTCTTCTATGATTCCCCTAACATCATACAAAAGATGGCAGTGGGAAGTATCATTATTAATTTTCTTTGATCTTAATTATTAGTTGCTTTTTATTGCTACTTTATTCATGCCATCAATCTACACCAGTAAGAAGATTGACAGTCCAAGTAATCTTGAGATGAAAAGCAACTCAAAAGAAAAAAATGCTTGTTAAATACTTGTTCATCTGATAAAAAATAAACAGGTCTCATTGGTCACTAAACAGGAACCATCACATAAGCAACATCTTTCGGCAGGGATGAACAATTAAAAAATTGAAACCAGGATGGTCAATGGATAGATTACTTCTCTGATCTTTTGTTGGGTGATGATCACTAAAATGGTCTGAATTTTCAAAAAACAAACACGAATGCTGCTGGACACAACTAGAAGGAACCTTTTTGGAAAAACTGACTTTTCACATTGGACCCACCCAACTGAAAAAAGTTTTTCCAGACATGATAAGGGTGTTTAAATTTTCAGCCCTCTAGCCCTGTTGGTACAGCTTATATACATGATTTATAGCCAGCCTACGGGCCCACCCAACTTGAAAACAGAAGAAACTAACTTTGACAGTTTTTGTTGATGGTTTCTAATAAATGAGGATGATATGATACAAGGAACTTTTGCATCGTTACCCACTAAGTGAAAACAATGGAAAAAAACTTTACTTAAAAACTAACTTATTCATATGATTAATCAGTAACACGTTCAGGATCAAAAGAAAAAAATATACAAAACAAGTCTAGTTAGTCCCTCAATCAAAACCATCACACAACAAATATTTTTTGACAGCATGCTGTATTGGGGTTGATCAATATAGAAATTGTGAAAAACGGCTATCAATACATGAGTTACTTCTCTTGCATTTTGTTGGACAGTGAATTTTTTACAAACAAGCATGAATGCTGCTGAACATAGAAAGGTACCAATTTAGCATAAACTCACAGTGCAATCGACTCCCCATTGAAAACTTATTTAGGGGCAGAATTCTTTAAAAAAAGCAAAAAAAGATATTCACAGTATACTAAAGATTGAATGTTCAAATTTTCAGTCCGCTAGCCCCATTGGTACAGTCTGTGCACAAGATAGAAATATGGCCAGTCAGCCAGCCAGATCAATTTAAAAACTGAAGAAATCTGTGTTGACAATTATGATGACATTTTTGATTCACATTTTCAAATTTGTCAACAAGTTAAAATAAATTGTTTGGAGATTTCCTGAATTTCATTTGTTTTCAAATAAAGTCAAAGAGCAGATCTGGTGTGTCACTCAATAGAGTCCATTATGTGACCAACATGCTGTGGATGATCAACTAAAACATTTGAAGAAGGGGTGATCAATGAATAAATTATATCCCTTACATCTTATTGCATTGCTAAATAGTTTGAATTTTCCGGCACAAACTAATGACCAATCCAGCATAAACTTATATTGCAAATTGATCTCCCTATTTAAAGAGTTTTGATGACAGTTTTGGTGGACTATTTAAGAAACTAAATGATCTGAAAATGAGAGTGCAAGCAACTTGAAGAAAGTCTATTTTTGAGGTTTCAGATACTGGAGAGTCTTCGGAAAAAATTGACTTATGATTCAAAGAAGCCTGAAGAGATATCTGTGGTCGGCACAAGTTGATATAAAACATGTGTTTTATAAAAAGCAATTGGAACAGTAGTGCACTAGGAAAAGAAGTCAATTAGAATTTAAAGGTCACAGAATGAAATCTGATAAGTTTTCGAAATAAGTATCTTCTTTACAAAGATCTGATAATTAAAAGTTCCCAAAACACTAAATACTTGAAAGAGACTAATAAAACATATCATCTCCGCCAGGGTGAGTAAGTTACCATCTGGAAAGAAGAATTTAAAACTCCGATACATTCAGGATATATACCTCATTTCATGTAGGCAGAATACTTCACTGTGGCTGGTTGCCATCGGTAAGCTTCAGATCAAGTTAAGATAAGAAGTATTTTTGTAGACACCATAAAACTGATTAACCTGAGGATCTTTTTCACAAGCAAACTTCACTCTAATTATTAATAATCATTGTGTGCAAAAGGTCTAACGTTGAACAATTTATTTCCCTTCAGCAAGAGTCTGTGCGCACTGAATACTCGTGCAAATGTTAACACAAAATAGTTTCAATAATAATCTTTGACACAACTGCCTTATGACTAATAAAAATGTAACGGTATGTTCCAATATAATACAAGTATGATTGTAATTTCAGGAAGTAATATATTTTGTCAAGATCTTGTTTTATATTTTTAACTACTTTCATCAATTTGGTGACTAAAACAATGAGTATTTCTTATTTCTATGTAATGCAATGTCAAAATTAAACAATGAAAATAACACGTCACAAATGTGGTATTTGAAAAATTGAGTCACCACTTAACAAAAACACATACCAAAGAGAGTATTTTAAATAAGTATGATTATAACATATTATTATACTTATAACTATAAGTATAATAATTTATTACTACATTATTTCAGGTGATTAATCTTATGTGCGTGCTTTAATTTCCTTTATGTATTGATATCCACTAGCGGAAACTATGTTTATGAAAGAATATAGAATACAGGGTAAATATCAATTAGAGGGAATTACATCGAATTTTGAATGCTAGTGTTCAATCAAATTTATACTAGATTTGAAAAAAACAGATTGTTATTTTGTTTTCCGAATGACGCAGACAAAAAAACTTGGGGCAGTGAATTTGAATTCCCCGTCTTGATCTTCTGCATGGTCTCTTTTTTTGATGTACTACAGATCAGATACTGCTATACTAAATAAAGTAACTAGGTATGACTGAAAACATAAAAAATACATCAACTCTTACATTCATAAACTGATTGATACAGTTTTTAATTGATAGAGGAGCACTTCATTGGAGGAGACAAATTCTGTTAAATTATAATGCCACATGGAATGAAAAATAATGCAATATATAATATAATTCACTTAAAGCTTAAAGGGAGGTAACTTTTACCATTAGTTATTCCTTGTGGCATCACTATTTACTTTTTCTGGTACGAATTTAAGAGTTATGTTATAATAACACCTTGAACAGTGCAGTTTTGAACAGCGCAGACAAATTTTGAAACAAATCAACCACACTAATCACAATATACCTGTATACTCTTGATATTTACTTAACTTAGTTTAATTTAGTTTTGCACAAGATCAAATGAGGGAAAACTCTGGTTGGTAGATTGTTTTACTCCAACTTTCCAAATGAGGAGAGGTTATTTACTTGCCAAGAAAATCTGAATTCAAAATCATGGTTTTTCAACTGAAATTGGAAACCAAACTTTAGCACCAGCAGGAAATGTGTAAAAATTACAAGCAAACAGTTTAGTAAATAAAGTATAACAATGGAACCATAACATACCAAACAGTTTAGTAATTGAGGTATAACAATTGAAATTGTGATCTACTTTTCATTATAGGACTGTCATACGAGGAGCCTGAGTGCTCGGGAGTGCCTGTCTTGTGTCTGAGATGGTAAGACATGTCAATAATGTAGATAAACTCTCTCCTTGTTATAAAAATGAATTTGTTACTTTCATTAAATGATGATTTGAAACTCTGATGCTCCGTCAGAAATGTTTTCTTTCACCTGACTATTGTAATAAACCTTTCATTCTTATATGTTTGTTTTCCTCCCTCTAAAACAAATGAATAAATAAGATTATACTATACGTGAAGTGGCAACAAAGTTCAGCTTGCCAAAGGCACTTGGAATCCTTGGGTTGGCCCTGTTGATCTTTCTTGTTGAGGAGTCAGTGAGAAGAAGTTTTTTACTTGAAAGTTTCAACAGCTGAAGGGAATGGAAGAACCAAAAAATTGAACACACTCCTAGACTTACAAAAAGGTCTTTTCTTTGCACAAAAGTAGATCAGTTATTCAATAGAAACCATTGCGTGACCAACATCTTTTAGCAGCATACGGTGTTAAGGGTGATCAATTAAAACATTGGAAGAAGGGGTGATCGATGAATAGGTAATTTCTCTTGCCTTTTGTTATGCAGCAATCATTAAAAAGTCTGAAATTTCAAAAAACAAGAAGGTGTAAACTAGTGGCCGATTTAGCATAAACTTACATTGCAAACTGACCCCGCCCCTGAAAACTTGGTGGGAGGGATTTGAAAATAAAACGAGAAATGTTCTTTGAAGACATAAAAAGTAATTGTTTACATTTTCAGCCTTTTAGCTCCATTTGTGCCGTCTGTTGGCATGATACATTTATATATATACAGCCAGTTGGACCAATTTGATAACTGAAAAAAAATATTTTGACACTTTTGATGACAGTTTTGGTTGACAGTTTCTAAAATCTTGGGCAAAAAAGTGAAAAAATGTGATTTTCAGTATGAGAATAAAATCTTAAAGGAGAATTTTCTTCTATAAGTTCTGAAAAGTAATAGTAATGATGATTAGTGAGAAGAAAAAAAAAAGCATTGAAAAGAAAAATTTGGCTTCCACCACAAAATTCTCTTCGAGCAAGACTAGCAAAATTCTCTGGTCAAGTAAAATTTCTCCAAAACATTACCTTAAAAGCAAAAATGGTTTTATGTGGACAGACCTTTCTGTGACATCACTTCCACTTTGTCTCACAGTTAAAGAATTCTATGGACACTTTTCAGTGTTCATCTTTTTTTTCTGCCTCGGATCACTTACCCTCATTATGAGGAAAAGAAAAATACGAAAAAGAAATAATTGATCACTGCAAAGTTGGATTCCTGACAAATTTTTTGAAAGTTTTTGGCGATTTTTTTTTACTTCCTTTCTGATTCTAAAATACATTTTTTTTTTCTTTTTAATGTTTTTTCAGATTTTTCCCTTCACTTAAGAAGCTTCTCCTGAAACCATAATTCCTCTTCTAGAAAAAATAACACTTTTGGCCATTGCATCTATTCTGAAGCTGGTTTTAAATCTTGTCCCTTCCCACAAAACCATTCCATGGTATTATCACCCCAAAGAAGCTTTTAGTCAGTTTCCTCTATCTATACAATACCAAAAATCTTCCTGGCAGCAAGAGTAACAAAAAAAATGATGACATCTAAATACTAATTTTCTACATTTTTAGAAGTATTTCCTTTATTTTTCATTGACTGTCTTATTAGGAGCTGCTTGGAAACTGTGAGCTTTTAGCAGAGAGACAACAACTTTTTTCTTGTAATCAGTAGCAGAGCAGATTCTAAAAAGCAGAGGCTAAAAGGTTTTTATTCTTCTGAAATTAAACACATCAGCTATTCTTACAAATCAACCTTGAAGGTTGATTGCTTCGAGATAATAATAAATAAATAAATAACATTTTCAACAACATTTGATTCAATAATAAAATGGCGGCTATATTTTTCCAGTTTTTCATTAAATTCCGTAAACTTAGTTTTTAAAGGTATTCATTCTGCTCAAACAACATTTGACATATGGCAAGTGTCTTGTTTTCCAATTTTCTTTTTACTTCTCTGAATAATCTCTTGTTTTGTTTAAACTAATTTCAAAAATAACTTTACGGCATTGATGTTGGACAGACTGATAATATCATGAAGTATAGTATTATATGATATAAAACTTTTACTTCTTCATAATCAGAGTCAGCAGTAGAATGCCTTTTCTCTTTTTTCTGCTGATCTAATGAAATGAAATAACTGAGAAGAAGATTTATCAGATAATGGATGTTGTTGTTCTTGCAGGTGAAATTGAAAGAAAGTAAAAAGCTGAACAGATATCAAGAACAAGCAAGAGAATGGAAAAGAATGTTGAACATGAAAGTGACTGTTGTTCCCATCATTGTTGGAGTGCTTGAAACAGTCTCGAAGAGCCTAGCAAAATAGTTTGAAGAACTGGAAATCCAAAGAAGAATCGATACCATCCAGATATCAGGATGGACCGTGCCTTTTCTTTCATTACTGGAAACCGATAGAATTAACATTCCAAGGGAAATTATGAATCACCGCCACCTATATGTGCTACTTTAATGTCATGAATTGATCAGTGGTGCTGGCAAAATTAAGTTACATTGATGAAAATATCAATAGTATAGTTCAAATCGGGGTTTAGATTTATGATTAAAATAACAGGTTTGGTTGATTAATCAACAAAAACTGTCACATGATCAACACCTTTGGACAGCAGGCCCTGTTAGGGATGATGAATTGAAAAATTGGAGAAAGGGGTGAGCATGAATAAGTTACTCCTATTGCTTTTTGTTAAGCTGTGATTTCTAAAAAACATTGCTTGATACAAACCAAAGCATCAATTTAGCATAAATTTAGTTTGTGAATTGGACTCCGATCTAAAAACTTATTTTTAGGAGGAATTCGAAAAGAAGAGACAGACTCGCAAACTGAGAAGCATGCAACGCACACATGAGAGAATCATGCTCAACCTCACATGGAGAGATCACAAGACAGCACAGTATATAAGGAAGAAAACGGGAGTCAGAGATATCATAGAATCTATTCGAAAACTTAGACGGCAATGGGCAGGCCATGTTGCAAGAATGACAGACAACCAATGGACATCACAACTCACACAACATGGGTCCCCAGAGATCACATGCAAAACTGAAGCCGACAGAACACAAGATGGAGAGATGAACTGGACAAATTTATAAAATACTGGCTCCACGACGCCCACATTAGAAAAGTGTGGCATATCCTGGGGAAGGTTTATGTCCAACAACGGATGTTAAAAGACTGAGGATGATGAAGATATAAATGACAGAACACATAGATAACCTAATCCTAGCAACAGTGTTTAAACCAGTCTGTTGGTGTTAGCAGTGATAATTACTAAAAAGAGTGTTGGTGTATTGAGAAGATATAATATATGCAATTATATTACACATAAAATATCAATGCGGTATAATGCAATTTACAATCATATGTATATACATGTGTATATATATATATATATATATATATATATATATATATATATTTATGTTAATGATAATCATAAATTGCATTATATTATTTTGAATCTCTATTTAAAGTGATCTCCTGTTATTATTTTGTTTATTCACTGTCTATAGCTACTCTATTTGTTTCTTTCAACGCTGACAATTACATTAATAAGAAATGGATGTATAGACGGGTAGGAATGATTATGGATTGCATTATATCATTTTGAAACTCCATTTGAAATGATCTCCCATTATTACATGATGAGAGTATGATTTGGCCTAGACGATATGAATTGAATAAACAATCAAAGAAATTGTGGCAGCTGCACAATAGGGTAGCCACTTCAACTTAGCCTTACTCTTACCATTTAGATATGCAGTCAGTAATGGGCAAAATAATTGCTTTAACTCCAAATTCTCAATGCCAGTAGCATCCCCATTTTTTTCAATTGTTTATTCTATTTAATTTGTCTGAGTCAAATAATACTTTCACCGTGTAATAATATCTGTCAAATTATATATCTATCTCTTGATAATATAAATTCAACAATAAAGAAAATATTGATATTTAAAAACATATTTGTTAGACTTACATGTTTCATCTTTCGGTGTTATCAAAGTATTAATTCTATATGAAACAATATTGAAAACTTTGCTTTTACAAGAAAAAAATGGTACGCAATATCATACCACGGGAGCATAAACTTCAAGTACTTAAAATCATGAAGAAACTGTAAAGAAAAAAGTGGAAAATGGATCTATATAGACAAAAAATAGGAGTGAATATGAAATTAAAGTCAAAATACAAGATATGTTAATATGATAAATTTGATCATATCCACATACTCATCATACATATATATACATACATATATATGTATGATTATAAATTGCGCTATAATTCATAGAAACACTCATTTGAAATGATCTTCAATCATTACATGTCCATATTAGCTTGATTACATCTCAACATGAAAAATTATATTACTAAGAAATGGATGTATAATCTGATAGGTAGCAGTCTCTCTGACTTTTACCAGTGGGCTATTTAGAGTGATGCCTTGTTAAGACAGCTACCTATTGGTCACTGGTTCATTTCCTGCAGCAGTCCTTTTCTTCAATTGTTTATTCTATTTACATTGCTTAGGCCAAATGATGCATTTGCTGTATAATAACAGGAGGTCATTTCAAATAGAGTCTCAAATAATATAATGCATTTATAATCATATATATATATATATATATATAAATGTGTGTGTGTGTGTGTGTATAATGAACACAGTTTCTAATGATAAAATGCATATATAATCATAAATGCATATTTAATTATAAATGCATTATATTATTCAAATATATACATACATGTATATATATATATATATATATATATATATATATATATATATATGGTACATAATGCATATATTGTCTCAATTTGTAACAAGCAGAAAACAAATGAAAATAGATTTTATACATTGTTGATGTTTGACCACAATGTTTAATATTTGATACACCAAAATACAAAATGTAGAAAAAAATTATACTTCCAAGATTATTTTTACATATATTTATACGCGTGTGCTTATATTTATATATATATATATATATATATATACATACATATATATATATATATATATATATATATATATATATATACATACATATATATATATATATATGTATATATATATATATATATATATATATATATATATATATATATATATATATATATAAGCTTAATTCAGAGTAAGTTATATAAATATGCAAATATTCAAAGGCAGTATTAAAAATCTCTAGTAGCTAATGGAGTAATCTTTCACAAATTCATTGTTTCTTTTTCATAGCAAATAAATACTATAGTTTGTTCCAAGCATGAAAAAAATTTAGGAAATACTTTCTTATCTTTGTCTCGTATGTATAATACTGACTTTTCCCTTGTCTCCATAAATCATAAAGGTTACTACTGTGATTGTATTGATGGTAGAGACAAGGATTTATTTTAACTTTTGCCAAGAAAAATATCCATAATTCATTTTTTGCCTGTTTGGGAACCAATGCAATGACACATCTTCAGGTTTGTCAATACATCAATTTGACTTATACACAGCAATTTATTGACAATAAATTCCTTGTAGACATAAGAAAACTGTTCTGTAATCTTTATTACCAGAAAAGACAAAGAAAAAGTTGAAAAGTCTTATGACTTTGTCTCAAGTTGGCCAAAACAATATAAGATTTTTGCATACCTGTACACCAGAATTAGCTGGAATTGTTCTTCATAAAGATTTATTTTCTTGAATAACTTAAAACTGAATATATTAAGTCTGTGCAAAAATAATTGCTGTTTTTTGACATCAACTTTAAAGCAGAATATCTGAATATCTCAGCTTAGAATGAAAATTATTAATAAAAAAATAAACTTTCTGATTCTACACATTTTTGCCAACTAGAAACAAATCCATCTATTCCAGAAGCATGGAATTCTGGCGTCCTGAAACCAATTAATTCTTTGAAGGTGTTTTGAGCTGCTGCTTTGTTGTTGAAGATCTTCCCTTGCAGGGAATGATTGAAAAAGTAGTAGTCAGTTGGTGAGAGGTCGAGAGGTCTGGTGAGTAAGCTGGGTGAGGTAGGATTTTGTAGCTTGGTTTGTTCAATTTCTGCACAGTCATTCATGAGATTTACAATCTTTACTGCTTTTTATTCAAGGTCATTTGCACAACATAATGAGCTATTCCACTTTGGCATAAATGTCAAACAACTGTCGAATGTCCAATGTTTAGTTCCACTGCAACCTGTTGAGTTGTTTTGTGTCGCTGTGCAACAATAATTGCCCTCGATTGGATGTTGTCAATTACAAACAGGTATCCACATCTTTAAGGCTCTTGCCTCCATTTTGAAATTTGTAATGTTGAGCAGTACATTCACTGCCAATCCTCCGGACAAATACTTATTTGATATTGCGAGCAGTGTCCTCTGCTTTACTCACATTTAGAACTCATACAACAAAATTGCTTGAATTTGCTTTTGTTTCCATCTTTCATTTGACAGCCTCAAATAAATCAGAATAAATGGAGAAAAAAAATATTCAGCTCAGATAAATAGATTAAAAATCACTTTGAAATAGTATGCTTCATGAATATAGTTAAGTAATAGTTTATTCCAAAATGAGCATCAAAGTTTGAAATAACAAAAAATGCAATTATTTTTACAGCAACCGGGTAATTCATAGAATTATTTTCTTCTTGGGCAAGATACAAAAGTCATCAAGAAAAAGTGACAGTTCCTTCTGCAATAACTCCATGAGAAAATAAGTCCTATTTTATTTCTATGCTCAAGAAATAATTGGGAGATCAGTAACAAAAAAAAAGAAAATATCTAATGTTTTTCCAGTTATCAACTTGATTTAATACGAGTTGCTGTTTTTGATTTTGTAGACTGTTCTTTCAAATTTTTTTATTTTGAAAGCTCCTGAATTACCTAACCTCTTGAAATGAAGTTACTTTCTAGCAAACCATAAAATGATTATATTTTTGTGTACCCTTGATTGTTCTTGGGAAAACAAAATGGCTGAATCCCAAAAGATTGAAGACTCTTACTGAGTCCTAAAGCAATGCAATTCTTCTCCAACATTCTATCTCTTGGTGATTGACAAATAATCATTTTTGAATATCATTGTCTTAGGAAATACTGACATAGCAAAAGTATTGGACTACTATCCACTATTTTTCCTGGAAATTGTCATTCAACAGTTTTTCTTTCATTTTGTTTCAATGTATTATGCGATCCCAAATTTTTGTTAATAGATGGAATTAGAAGCATTTAGTTTTGAGTTCATTTGATCTTTCATAGAAATGTTAGAAATTAAGCTTTAACGTTTTTGGTATATCATGCTTTTTTTTTATTTCAAGAAAGGTAAAAAGGCAACTTAAACACTAAAAATGATATTAAGGTACTATGATTGAATATGTCGAGAGTGTTTTGCAAAATTTTTTTTCAGAGATTTCTCCCTGAACAATGCTCCACAGTTGGAGAGACTTGTTCAGGTTAACGGTGATTAAGTTAAAACAGTATTTGAGAATGATCAATCTCAAAGGCGTACAAGCCAGGAGGGCAGGGGTTGCAACTGCCTGTCAAATGCGGGCAAAATAGAGCAAAATTTTTTGCAAATCAGTGTATTTCGGGCAAAACCATAGAGATTTGGGGCAAATCAAGCTGTTTGCCCATTCAGACAAGGAGTTCTTATGTCTATAATCAATGTCATATAGTGGGAGAGAGCCTTTTTTAGCAGTGAACATTTTTTGAACCAGCTTGGTTATGATGATCTCAACGAAAATAATCCACACATTGTGCCATAATTCTTAGTAAAAAAACATAAAACCATTTGAAAACCATAATTTGCATTAACAGTTATTTGGAAATAACTGATTGAAACGACAAATTTTGAAAAATTTTTTTTTGTGTGTAGAGCAGTAAAGTTTTCTGGATTATATATATATATGCATGTATATATATACATACATACTAGGCACCCCCCCTAAAATAAACACTGAGGATTTGACGGACAATTGTCACTAGTATTTAACTTGAATGGTTCTTTTCTGAGATCGCTGTAATTCCATTGCTTAATAAGGTATCTACCATAAAGTTATCTGTGAATTATCATGGTTGTATTTTAGAAACTATAGTACACCAATTCTCTGCATTTTAAGGTGTCACCTAGAATATATATAAATGTACATATATATATACACACACACACACATATATATATATATGTGTGTGTGTGTGTGTGTGTGTGTGTGTATACAGTACATATATGTAGGTATATAAGAGGGATATTAAGAATTTTAAACTGAAACCATTACACTGCTATCATGACTAAGGAACTGTCTATCCAAATTTGATATAAACAACCATGAGGCTTGAATGAATTGCAGTGGGTAGTAGTCCTTCATATACCCTTGGAAACCATTCGTCTTAAAATCTGGCATATACGGTGTATATCTTTTATATATATAGCTTCTATATTTAGTCACAGTAGTGGATGGTTTTCAGAAAAGGAGAGTAAATATACAAGCTTCATAAATAAAATGCCTAAATTTATGCAAATGAAAGCTAATATATATTTTCATTGCTGCAAAAATATTCAAATGACTTGATTTTTTGTCCAATATTACAAGTTTGTTTTGCTATTGTTTTGAACATTTAAAAGAATACACATCCAGCAACGATTTGCATCAAGTAAATGCCATGAAACTTCTGAAAAAGAAAAGTGAAATGATTTCCCTTGCTTGGATTCTTCTTGTTCTTTTACGGTTATTGTTCAAGGCTGTTTGTTCTGTCACCCCTTCGAGCAAGAAGACCCGCAAATAATAATGTTATGTAGATTTATTATGGCCTTAATACTTTTTCTCTGCTTCTTATTCTCATTGAAACTTTGTGATTTTCCCTTCTTCTACTGTTCTGCTTAGATTTTTACCATTCTTCAATTCATTCTTTCTTTTTTATCAACCTTTTTTCGGTTCCTCCTTTTTTTTTCATCATTCTCACCTTCTATTCTTTCATTTCCCTTCTTCGTCTTCCTTTCCTTTCCTTTTTCTCCTTCATTTTATCATTTCCTTTGTTTATCTCCTTTTTTCACCCATTCTTTTTCTTCAATTTTTTTCTTCACTTCTATCATTCCTCGATTTCTTTCTGCCTCCTTCTAGGATTTGCTTATCTAAATTCCTGTTAACTTTTCTGTATTTTTGCAATCCTTTAGCGTTTAACTTATTCCTTTGTTTGATTTTTCTCCCCATCTTTTTGGTGTTCCTTCATTTCTTCTTTTTCTATGAGTTATTTCAACGTATATGTCTTTAACAAAAGGGTATGCCAAAGTCTAGTAAACATACGTTGCCAGATCATTTTTCCATTAGGTTGGTGCAAAAGTAATTGCAGGCTTCTTCAAAAACTTTGATGCTTATTTTAAAATAAACTATCATTCAAGTATATTCATCAAATATACCATTTTAAAGCATGAATTTTGTTCTATCCATTTAAGCAGAACGTTTTCTTTTTGCTGTTTATTCTGGTTTATTCTAGACCATCAAATTCAAGAATTTCTGTTGCATGAGTTCAAAATGGGATGTAAAGTAACAAAAACAAAACTGTTCACAATATCAACCAAGTATTTGGACAGGGTATTGTCGACAAATTTGTAGCTCAACATCAGTTTCTAAAACTTTTGAAACAGAGACAAGAGTCTTAAAGACATGGACGTCATTCTGTGATTCAAGGCATCCAATTGAGGATCATTATTGAGACAAACCCAAGCAAATTAACCACCAAGATTGCAGAGGAACCAAATTTTGGCCATTCACCAGTTATTCAACACTTGCACTAAATTGGGAAAGCAAAATAGCTTGACAAATTGGTGCCAAACTAGCTGAATGAAAATAGAAAAAATTATTATCACAAATTCTGCTTGGCACTTCCTTTGCCCAACAAAAACATTCCATTTCTCCATTGCATTGTGACATGTAATAAAAAATGTGCAACTATTGATGGTGGTGCAGTGGCTGGACACAGGTGATGCACTAAAACACTCCTCCAAACCAAACCTCTATCAAAAGAAGATTATGGACTCTGTTAAGTCGTCGGCAAATGGAATCATTCACTACAACTTCTTGAATCCTGGTAAAACAATCATAGCAAAGAAGTAATCAATATTGGTCAATCGAAATTCTTCTCTATGATAATACCTGACAACATGTTTTGCAGATTACCCTGAATGAATAATTTGGACTAGTCTATGAAACTCTACCTTACCGAGCTTACTCACCAGACCCTTTCCAACTGATTACCCTCTGAAAGCATTTTGACCACTTCCAGCAAGAAAAGATCTTCAATAGCCATGCAGAAGCTCAAAACGCCTCAGAAGAATTAATTGGTTCCAGTGCCCCATAATTCTATGCTTCCAGAATAAATTTACTTATTTCTAGTTAGCAAAAAATGAGTAGATTTTGAAGGTTCTTATTTTGATTATTAATTTTTATTCTTAGCTAAGATATACATCTCTGAAGTTGATGATGAAAAAAACATCAATATATTTCTCCACCAACCTAATACATAGCCTGACCATTTTTTACCTTAAATGACACTTCTATCATTTTTGTTTTGTATTTTTTCCATCCTTACTTGAAAGTGTTCATGTCTGTTTTCTTTAAGCATTGACATTTATGGCCTCCTACCAAACTAAATGTTTCTATTGTGGCCAGCTTTGTGGCTGCAATAGTTTGATATTTCCCAATGTGTCACAGTTGGTTTTCAGGTTTTGATAGAAACCAAGATTTTGAATGTTGATTTTTCCCCATTTGAAAGATTTGTTCCATAGAATTGTCTTAATCTCATTTCCTCCAACTTGGTATTATGCTTTGTCAAGGTTGGTAAATGTCAAGAATTTGAATTTCAAATATTCTACCAATTGAAATATCTTTAACAGCATGGCTTGATCTCAGACAGTCCTGGTTGTATATATGCTCAAATGAGAGCATACAGATGGGTCATATGATTCATGGATATGATTGTGTGGCTTCAGACATGGAAATATATAAGAAGACAAGTTGTTAGTCTCAGCATTAAGTCAGCAGTCAGGAGAGTTCCAGTAAAAGAAGCTGGGTGTAGTCAGAGGAGGTCAGACAAAATGGCTTCCTTGTTGGACTAGAGAAGAAACTTCATCTGTGGTTTAACCTCACATTCTCACTCTAATCAACATTTTGAATAAAACGAGAACACTCAACCAAAGTGAACTTTGGATTGCAATGTGACAGCCCTACCACTAGATGAAGACAATTACTAGTTTCGAAAGAATAAGGACTATTATTACATGTTATTTCAATACCTTTTTTCATTACAATATCTTCATTTCTTTCCCTTAGTTTTGTTAAGTAAAAGTCAAGGTTGCTGAAGATTTTAAAGGTCATAAAATTGGAGCTTGAGTTTAAAAGTCAGCTTATCTCCAAACTTCTGACTATTGTCAGAGTAATGACAGAGCTGAAACATCTTCTAAAGATAACATTTCTGGAAAATAATCCTCAGCTTAAATTTGTTCTGCCATATCTGACTTTTACAATCCTGATCAACACATTTTTTTTTTTTAATTCTCTTTTTTCAAACCATTAATGACTCAGCCATCTTGCACCTACCTGAAGAGATCATCGTATTCCTTTCAGTCTCCGTTGTTGGACATAGACCTCCTCCAGGATTCACAAGACATCCCTATCATGGGCACCGTGGAACCAGTACGTTCTGAATTTGTTTAGCTTGTCGCACCATCTTAATTTCTGACAGCCAGATATTTAGGATATGATCTCTCGGGATCTAAGTTTGGAGTTGTGATATCCTATGGTTGTCAGCCATTTTTGCAACATGTCCAGTCCATTGCCATTTGAGTTTTCTAATGGTTTCTATAATATCTCAGACTCCTGTCTTTTTTTCTAACATATTATATTGTCTTATGATTTCTCCATGTGAGTTATGATTTTCTCATGCATGCATTGCATGGTTCTCAGTTTGAGGGTCAATATTTTTGTTAAGTTTCATGTTCCACCTCAATAGGTGACTATAGTAGGACACGTTGGTTATAGATCCTTATTTTTAGAACTAGTGCAATTTTCTTGTTCATGAAAGTCAAGCTGGCTCTACCTTTGCTTTATTCCTTCTTCTCTTGAAGACCTCGCTGTCCTAGGGAGATGTAATGTTCTACTTTCTTCAGCTTTGCTTTTTCCAATTCTGATTGTGATGTTTAAGTCCTCAACATGTTTGTTGTACCTGACATTCGTTTTGCTTATGGGTAGAGGATACACACAGAAGAGCGAAGCTTCCATATTGCTCTGTATCAAAGAATCATGATATTAATCATTCAGAAGAAAAATGAGTTTTTTCAAAAACTGAAAATGTGATTGAAAAACAAGTTTGGTTAGTCACTCAATAGAAATCATCATATCATGTTGGAGGTGATCAATTAGATAATTGGAATAAGGCGTGGTCAATCAATATGTTACTTCCCCTATCTTTTGTTGGATAGTAATCACTAAGTCCAAATTTTCAAAAAGCAAGTTCAAATGCTGCCAGACACAAATTAAGGGGCCAATTTAGTATAAAGTTAGATTGCAAATTGAACTTCCGACTGGAACCCTGTTGGAAAAACAAAAAAAGTTTTTTCTCGAAATAGGGAGTGAATGTTAAAAATGCTCGGCCTTCAGCTCCATTAGTTTGGCCTGTATGCATGATATATTTGTTAACAACCAGCTAGCCAGCCAGACCAACTTGAAAACTGAAGAAACCTATGTTGACAGTTTTGATGACAGTGTTGATTGACAGTCTCTAATAAGTATTAATGTCAACCATCAAAGGTGGCCTATTCTAGATAATGATGCCGTATGATAATGTCTGGATTGGATTTGCTATAAAAATAACAGAATTGTTTAATGAACTGTTTTATTCTCTGCTCTTGGGTCATGCTGGCATCTTTATCTCTTATTGAATATTCAGGCATACCATCATTAAAATCCTTTTCAACCATTTCAGATATTTTACTTTTGGTAAAACACATCAGTACTTGTAAAATAATGAGTTCCCTGGGCAATTTTTCATTCCTGAAATTGATTTTTTGGTTTTATCTTAACTTCGCTTTTCTTCTTTCTTTTTCTTTTAAAGTATTACCTCTTTTTTCATTTTTTGACTCGGAAGATTACTTCATTTTATAAAACTGTGAAACAAGATCACGTAAATATGTTCATCACCCCCCCCCAAAAAGGCAAGTAAATAAGACAAACACAAAGGAAGATCTGAAATAGTAATTCTTTAAAAAGATTTTTCTTTTTTTTTTCATTTGATGCAAGGCCAGTGAACTTTACAATTAATCAATTTAGTACGCCCGAAGAGTGGAAGATGTGCTACTCTCTGAGAGATACAAATAATGATACTTATTCTTTGGGAGGTTCTCAGGTGCAGTCTCTTCAATTTCAATGGCGCTGGGGGAGGGTGCAGACTGTGCAAAATAATTACTAGGAACTTAACCTATGATTTGGTAGATGGAAGGAAGAAAAAAAAAATCGTTTAGACTTCCAAAATGACTTTAAACAGTTTTCATGAATACAACAGATAGGAAAAAACAGATCAGCTTTGTCACTCAATAGAAACCATCATGTGACAAATGTCCTTTGGCAGCATGCCGTGTTGAGAGTGAACAATTAAAATAATTAGGGAACGGTCATCAAGTTACTTATCTTCCCTTTTGTCCAGCGGTGATCTGATATTTTTTTTCGAAACAAGCACAAACACAGTGGGATACATACTTAAGGATCAATTAAGTATAAAATTACAAAACTAGGGCGGGGCAGGGTAAAAAGTCTTTTGAAAAAGCATTTTTTCTAAAAGTAAATGTTTATGTTTTCAGCCCTCAAGCTCCATTGGTGCAGAATATATACATGATACATGTATACATACATACATACATACATACATACATACATAGCCAGCCCGCCAGCCAGAGCAACTTAACAACTGAAGAAACCTATGTTGACAGTTTTGGTCACCGTTTAAGATGACGGTTTCTAAAATCTTACCAAATTGAAAATACGACAGTTTTCTATGAGAAAATTTTTTGAAGATTGTTACAAAAATCAATGACAATCATCAACACTTGATCAATAACTGTCAATTGATTGGTCACAGAAATTAGAGTGAGAGAGATTTCAGAAGCGTGGTTATATTACTGCTGGAATGACGAAGACATTTTATTGGTGGAAGTGGATAATTATCTCCATAGAAACCCTCATGATATTTTGCATCTAAGTCTAGATCCATCTCCATGTTGTTCCTTATGATATCCCTATCATTGTTGTTATCAATGATATTACCATTATTATTAATACTGTCATCATCATTATCAATAATAATTGCACATTAGTTTTTACCCTTAAAATTTTAATAATGATTGATAATCGTTTTTTTACTGATCCATTATTGTTGGAAAGAATCAGCCAAAACTGTCAACATCAACATCAAGGTTTCTTCAGTTTTTGATTGTGTCTGGCTATCTATCTAACAATATACCTAATATCTCGTGTGTATAGGCTGCACCCTAGGGTTGAAAATTCAAAAATCAACTACTTATTATGCCAAGAAGGAAAAAAAAGTTTAGGATGGGGGGGGGGAATTTACAATGTAAGTCTATGCTAAGATTCGCCCCAATGTTTGTGTCTGGCTGTGTAAACCCTTTTCTTCCCTTTAAGACTTTTTTAATGATCCAACAAAAGGTGAGAAAGGTAACCTATTCATTGATCTCTCCTTTTTTCAATTTTTGATTGATCGCACCCAACACGATATGCTGCTAAACGATGGTTTCTATTGACTGACTAACCAGACCTGTTTTTTTCTTTTTTATTCCTTTCTGTTGGCAATTACCCCATCATAATCAAAGTGGCTTTCTTGTATTTCCGCTCTGACAATTATTGCAATTTTTATCACAATCATCATTATTTGTGATGTGACAATTGGAATCATCATTGCCATCATTCAGATCACCACCAGTTTTTTTATACCAGCTACCAATATTATAATCATCATCAAAATCTTATTCTATCTTCATATTTCAAATCTTCAAAACCATCAATCAAAACCACCAACATTGGTTTCCCTCAGTTTTTAAGTTGATGCGGCTGGCTACATATGTATGTATGTATCATACAAGTCATACCAATGAAAGTAGTGGGCTAGAAATTCCAACATTCTCTCCTCCGTATAAGTCTACAAAAAATGTTTTTTGAAAATCTCCCCCTCCCAAGTTGTGTTTTAATGGGGGGGGGGGTCAGTTTGCAATGTAAGTCTTATGCTCATTTGATCACTTAATTTGTGTCTTCCTTGTTTTACGAAAATTCAAGTTTCTCTAGTGATCACTGTCCAAAAAAGGTGAGAGAAGTAACTCATTCATTGATTGCCCCTTTTTCCAATTTTTCATTTAATCCCCTTCAACACAGCATGCCGACAAAAGACATTTGTCATGTGACATTTTTATTGTGTGACTAACTAGATCTGTCATTGTTATCATTTCGATTGTCATGTTATCTTGGTTTTTTTATGAATATACAAGGTCCGTCAAGAAAATCTCCAACCATATAATATTAATGGATAAAAATGCGAACATAGAACAATGGCATTTTATTCCTCTTCAAAGAACTCTCCTTGGGACATGATTATGCCAGCATCTCCTCTACTCTTCAAAACAGTCTACAAAGTCCTCTTTTGGGATCACTATCAGCTGCCTTGTTGTGCTCTGCTTGATATTGTCCGCAGACTGGAATCTCCCATCTTTCAACAGCAAAAAGCCAGAAGTCAGAGGGAGTCAAATTTGGAACTGTAAGGGTGATAGTAGACCTGAGTGATATAATGTTTTGCCAAAAACCTCTACACCATTTGTCAAGAATTGAAAGGTTCAGTCATTGTGAATGCACTTACTCTGTTCATGTCTCACTGCTAACTGAGTAACCCCTGGGAAAGTACTTGTTCATGTATGTGCAGTAAAGTTCTCTCTGATTGACTGCCAAGTGATAAGATATCTTAAGATATCTAAAATAGCGGGAGACTTTCTGGAGAGACCTTATAATTTTGTTGTTCCTTTGTTACCATCATCATCTGACTTTTAAATTCAATTTCTGTCATCTATATTGCTATTATCATCTTCTTTATTACACTTTCTCAGGTATTGGCTAAGCTTGGCTTAGCCTGGCACAAGGTCACGAGTGTGAGGCAACCAGTGTGGAACAAACTCCCTAAACAGTAGAAATGATTTGCAAGAATTGATGCTATTACCACAAAATAAGTTGCCCATTGTTTTTTTACTAAGCTTACTTTAGTTTAAATAAAGGCCACAAGTATAGACCACCCAGTGTGGATTAAATTCGTTAAAGAATAGTTATGGTGTGCAGGACCAACTTGCTTATGATTACTTAATGACAAGGCATCCTATTCTTCATTATTTACTCTCAAATTTTTATGCTAACCGTGACAAGTGGATTACACAGAACTTCAAGTGACAGCAAGTCTTCTCACTACTTGAGCACTCTCCTCAGTTCTTTCTATCTTCTTACAAGGCTTTTCAGAATTGTTCCCAGCAGCCCCAAATCCATGCCTCCAATTAGCTCTTAGGGGAATGGCTCAATCTACAATGTTGATTTATTCTAAACTGGTTCCTTAGTTTGTGTCCAGTAGCATTCATACTTGTTTTCAGGAAATTTTGTCTTTTTAGTGATCCAACAAAAGGTGATAGATGTAACTTATTCATTGATCAGCACATTTTCCAATTTTTTAATTGATCACCCCCAATACATTGGTTACATGATGGTTTTCTATTGAGTATGTAACCAGAAGTGTTATTATTCAATTTCGTTTTAATTTCATATCTTTGATGATAATTTTCTGCAAAGTAACCATATTGTAACAAGAGGAGTTTCACTTTACAGGCGGAATATTCAGAGGAAAATTTGTTTAATTATCATCAAAATTGTTTTTGCAACTTTTTTCCTGTTGTTCTCTCTCTTGCTGTTATTATGTTCATTATCTTCATTCAAACGAGAAGAGATTTGCCAAGAATACACTTTTAAAGGGATGGAACTCCTGTGTTGAGGTTCGAAGGTGGACAATTATCTTTGAGTTGTTACGGAAAATGATTTGAAATAACTGAAATTAAAAAGGAGAAAAATAACAGAGAAAACAGAAAGATAATATCCTGAATAAATCTGTATTGTAATAACAAATAAGCAGGAAGAAAAAACAGAGCAATGCTAAGTTCAATTCTGTTTCAATTAATTAAAACCAATTACAATTAAAAGGAGAAGAGTCGTCAACAATTTGATTGATAAAGTGATAAATATTTTGATTAAGATATGGTAAGAAGAAAACACAAAAAAATGGAAAATTTTAATTTAGGAAGAGAAAGAAATGAATGAAGTCACGTATTAAGAAGAAGAATGTGATTATAAGAAAAAAAATGCTTTTTTCTGCTACGTCTTTTCTCGTGTGAAGATCTAGCAAGGACAGTGTTACCAACTTGATCTTGAAGTTTACATTTAAGATCGAGAGAAAAAACATCTTAAAGTACCAAGAATCATCAAGGTTATCCAGATATATAACAAAAATCTGGGAAATGAAGAGCATGGCTCCAAAATACAATAAAAAATGGAAAGTAAGGAGAAGAGAGTAAAATAGACGGAAAAGAAAGATTAGAGATTGGAAAAACTGAGGAGGAAGAGTAATCGGGAAAGGAAAGGAGAAGAAAGATACGTACACTGTTGATTCATTAGGACATGTCTTGATGGAATACTGAATCGTTTATAGCACGGTTTAAGGGACTCTTATTTCAAAGAAGTTAGATTTAGCTCTCTAAATAAAAATACGAAAATACTGAATCAGGTTACACCAACTGTAAAAAAGAAATGGTTTAGACAAAAACATTTCAGTAGTCAACATACAAAACCCGCTTTCCCTTTCATCTGTTGCTAAAAAGTTTACTAATGTCTTGTCAAACTTCTACTCTAGACACACAGCTACACAGTTATCTAGGTTTTGTCAAAATGTAACCTTCTGGTTAGATATCGTGATTTTTAAAAGAAATTTATATCTATTTCCATCTCCCTGTTGGACTAGCCTTACCCTACTCTCACCACCACAGTTTTCTCTCTATTTCTGAACGAATTAGAGGGGTTGGTATTCAAGGAGTTTGGGGGGATCTGGACTTGGATTAAGCTAAAACAGATCTACAGTGTTATGGCAAAAGGTGCGAAGAAAAAGAAAGGAGAGTGATGGGGAAGAGGAGAAGAGAAGAAAAAAAAGTATTGACAAAAAAGGCTAAAAAAAAATTGAAAGTAATGTATTCTATATTGTCAATCTATCTATGAGTCCAAATATTCTGCATATGTTTTATGAAGGATGAGAAATGATAAATGATATGAAACAGGTCTAATTAGACACAGAATAGAAACCATCATAAGACCGATGTCTGAGGGTGTTCAATCAGAAAATTGGAAAAAGAGGTGACCCATGAATAAGTTACTTCTCTTGCTTTTTGTTGCTAAACGATCACTAAAGAGTCAAGATCATCAAAAAAACAAGCATGAGCATTACCGGATACAAAGGGACCAATTAAGAATAAATTTACATTGTAAGTTGCATCCTAACAATAAAAACTTATTTGGTAGGGAGGAATTTAAAAAATGAATCAACAACATTAGCAATCATATGTCCACTGCAGGACAAAGGTTTTTTCCATCTCCTTACACGATGACCAAAGTTCTGCTGATGCCTTGCTGTGTAAATTTTCAGTCCTTTAGCTCCATTTGTGTGGCCTCTACATGTGACACATACACACACAGCCACACAGCCACTCTGCAGACCGTTTTGGTTGACAGTTTCCAAAATTTGGAATTTGAATATAAAAGATGCATGCAAGCATTGGCAAACGAAGCCGAACTAATACTCGGATGGCTTAATATGATAGGGTTTTTTCTTTTGTCTTGCTTTTTTTTTCAGATATAAAACATTTGTATATGCCTGGGCTTATTTTTGCAAGCAAATACTTACAAATTTCTATTTCTAAAAATGCAAAAAACAGTAGATAAAACACGGATATTGGAACCAGAAAGAAACACTGTAAAACATTAAACATAAAAATTCTCATCGGACATTTTGTTGAGTGGGTAATTTAGAACAGAAACAGCTTATTGCTAAACAAGGCATGATACTTCGGGGTGTAGAATTTTTTCTCCTCTTTTTCACCAAAAGTAGGCTAGAAATCATAAAAATATTCAGTGCCTGCAGGGAATTATTATTGGGTTGGAAAGCTATCCTCCAAAATTGGTACGTTCTTGACAGGAAGTTTCTGGAAGAATTATATCATGAATATCCTAACTATTTTTGTGCCCGAGAATACATAATTTTCAAAAACATCCATAATCAAATGCACATACATACAAGTATTTACGTGTATTCACACATACATATATATATAATCAAATCTAATACGCATTGCATACAACTC
Organism: Thysanoteuthis rhombus; assembly: GCA_963457665.1. Classification (NCBI taxonomy): domain Eukaryota; kingdom Metazoa; phylum Mollusca; class Cephalopoda; order Oegopsida; family Thysanoteuthidae; genus Thysanoteuthis; species Thysanoteuthis major. The sequence goes on along the minus strand of OY735213.1, from coordinate 59,075,584 downwards.
CTCACATATCTATGCATAGGTATACATTCATGCATGTGTACAGGTACACATACTATGGGGCAACTCATATCTAAGAATATATGTGTATGTATACATACATATATATGTACACACACACACACGTATATAACCACACACCCAAGCACACACATATGCACACTCATACACACTCTCATAATGATCTCAGGTGTTTATGCTCGCATGAATGCAAACAAGCACGTACACACACACATACACACACACACACATATATATATATATATATATATATATATATATATATATATATTTATAAATATGAATATATATATATATATATATATATTTATAAATATGAATATATATATATATATATATATATATATATATATATATATATATATGTGTGTGTGTGTGTGTATAAAATGAATACGAACTTATGGAGAGTGCGGTTCAAAAATATGATAAGCACCATTTAAAAATAAACGTGCTCAATCAAATTAAAAATCAAAACCTGGAGTTAAATTTTTTCATCTCATTACTACCTTTTTAAAAAAATGCAGTTTACAAAGTTTTATTAAGATGAAAAGTTCAAATCAGAAATCTTATTTTTTATTTGATTAAAAACATTAGGTCTCATAGGGATCTAGCCTTTTTTAAAGGTGCATGCGTTTATGTGTTCCTGCACTCCTGACCATACTGTTTTGTCTACAGATTTTTTGTGTTTTTTATTTGTTGGAAAAAAATGCTTTTTTGACCTTCTTCGGGCCTCTTTTGATTGGTTTAGCTCATTAATATCATATGGATTCTCAAAAATCTAAATATTTCAAGATATTTTTTACACGAATGATGTCATAGATAGAATTCATTCTGACTACATTTACTTATTGATAGAATTAGTTTACATTACATTGAATTTTGACACTACTGTTTATCAATTATTGACTGTGATGGTGAGTTATTGTTTTTGAAAGTTGTATTGTTTATCAGGAAAATTTGCTCAATCTCAAAGATAAAGCAATGCTCCTCTATTCAGGGTTGTGCACTCTTTAAATGAGGTAACTCATCCATTGTAAGCTTATGCAATGCTCTTCCATAGGAATAGAGCACTCTGGTGGATGAGGAGTTTCTGCGTAAATGAATATATCGCTTAAATTCTGTCTTACTGACCACCTAGTTTTGTAGTCCAGAGGTAGGATATCGGCCTCTCGGTCCGATGTGAGGGTTTCAATTCTGTCTCGCGGTACTGGATGGGATAAAGTCTATAGCCACACTGAAGAGATGTAATACATTGAAACAGCTGTCTGAGCACAATAATATATATATATATATATATATACATATATATATTCATACTTATATCAATTTTTGTATGATATGTACTTATTTAAACTAAGGGATATATTGTCAAATTAAACACATGTTCAGTAGTCCATCATTCTTGGAACTTTGGCAAATTGTCACTGATTTGTATAATCTAAATAAGAAAATATATGGATCTGTAGTTAACATGGAGGTGCTCCACTGAACAATGAAAGGAAACTCAGTAAAGACAATTTGCATGTGGAATCTTTGTGGCTACTGCACAAAGTCCTGTACATTTCACCACCTGCTTTTTCATTGCTTCATCAAACGTTCATCAAATCATGCAAAATTAATTCATTGCTGGGACAAAGAAAAACACGTGAACAAAACAGTGTATTCTTCTAGGGAAAAAAAAAAAAAAAAAAAATCTGTTGTAATTCTTATGGTATCAACCTCTCGAGTGACAGCTTGGAAATATAGCCAAGATTACAGAAGTTGCGTGCGTATTGAAGAGTGAAGGGCTGGGATAGAGATGGGGAGTGATGTAATTGAAACAGTTTTGTACAAGTCCCCTAGCATCTGAAATGTCAGGCATCCTATGGATGCAAAAATAAAACTCGTCTGATTAGTCACTCAGTAGAAACCATCAACTTTTGGCAGCATACCTTGTGAGGGGTGATCAATTAAAACATCAGAAAAAAGGTGATCTCAGATCTTGTTGGTTGGTGATCACTAAAAAAATCTAATTTCTTTTAAAAAGCAAGTATGAACGCAGCTTGATATGAACTAAGTGACCAATCTAGCATTAACTTACCTTGTAAATTGGACCCTTCATTAAAAATCTATTTCACAGTGAATTGGCATTACATTAAGGTTTAAATTTTCAGATGTCCAGTTTTCTATCAGTGCTGTATGTACCTGCTATACATCTGCAGCCAGCCATCCAGACCCATTTGAAAACTTCTGCATTTCTGCACTGAGTAGAGGGAGATTTTTTGTGGCATATGCTTCTTTGTTTTGGCTCAATTAGAAATGGAGGGCTTCATCCCGAGGCGCCTAGCACAGGTTATATCTCAAGTGGTTTTTGGAAAGGACTAACGAAGAGACACTGTTCTGCCTTGGGTATTGTTCTGAGAGGTAGCATTGGCCAATTCACAAGGACATCACTGCATGTGCGAGGGAATTGCCTGCTGCAAGGTAGGTTTAGAGTGGACTTGAGATTGAGATGAGGTTAGAAGTTCTTAATGAGCCATTTACTAAAACATCCATCCACAGATGTATGGGTGGGAACGAGAGATTGCACGGGTGGGTTGTTCATTTGGAAGGAATACATTTCAATGACAAGTATACTTGTCATTTCATAAGAAAGAAGGAAGAAAGATATTGTAGCCAACACTATGATAAAAAAACTATAATGCATGAATGAAATGAAGTAGTAGTAGTAGTAGTGTAGTTGTAGTAGTAGTAGTAGTAATGAGGATTGAAAAATTTTGAAAAACTGCTTTTATATGGTGCCCAGTGATGTATTCATGCAAATTTTCAAGGTTGTAGCCCGCAAAAATGTGACCGAGAGTAGGGGGTCTGTGTGTCTGAACATACATACAGACAGACAAACCAAAGAGAGGTTGGTTAGGCGGGCCATTTATGGGGCTATGATGCCTCGATAAGAACAGGGCTGGCCAGTCACTCAATAGGAACTATCACATGACCAACATCTTTTGGCAGCATGCCACCTTGACAATGATCGATTGAAAAAATCAGAAAATGAGGTGATCAATGAATGTTAGTGCAAGATTTCAAAAAAACAAAAGATCAATTTAGCGTAAAGTTACATTGTAAATTCCCCCTCCCTACGCAGGGGGGGTATTTTAACAAAACAAAAAAAACAAAACAAAAAGTTTTTTCTTGACCAAATAAGGAGTAAATTCCAAAATATGTAGCTCTCTCTCTCCATCAGTGCATCCTGTATGTATGATATATACATACACATGTGTACCCTGTTGTCTAGAATCACTTAAAAACTGAAGAAAACTATCTTGAACATTTTAGTTGATGCTTTCTAATAATAATTGGACTCATCAATAAATGATAATCTTTATTTATTCCTCTTGGTCCTACCTGTATTTAAATGTTACTCTTTCAAATGTTACTCCTTCAAATATTACTCTTTCAAATGTTACTCTTTCAAATGTTACTCCTTCAAATGTTGCTCTTTCAAATGTTACTCTTTCAAATGTTACTCTTTCGAATGTTACTCTTTCAAATGTTACTCTTTCAAATGTTACTCTTTCAAATGTTACTCTTTCAAATGTTACTCCTTCAAATGTTACTCTTTCAAATGTTACTCCTTCAAATGTTACTCCTTCAAATGTTACTCTTTCAAATGTTACTCCTTCAAATGTTACTCCTTCAAATGTTACTCCTTCAAATGTTACTCCTTCAAATGTTACTCTTTCAAATGTTACTCTTTCAAATGTTACTCTTTCAAATGTAACACTAGAGAAAGATTTGGTAATCAAATTACAGGTCTGATGAGTCACTAAATAGAGATTGTCACATGACCCATGTCTCTTGGAAGCATGCTATGTTGAGGCTGATTAATTAGAAAATTAGAAAAAGAGCTGATTAATGAATAAGTTACTTCTTTTGGCTTTTGTTGGATTATTAAAAAGTACCAATTAGTAAAAAAAACAGGCATGAACACTGACAGGAATAAACTAATTCCCCTAGCCCCATTGGGACAGCCTGTACACCTGATACATACCAGCACATCAGCAAGCAAGGCAGAATCACTTGAATACTAAAAAGATCCGTGTTGAATTCAATATTAACAATTTTGGCTGAAAGTTTCTAATATCAAACATTTGATAAGAAACTGCTCCAGGGGAGGTATTTCCTGGAAAAAAATTTTTGAGTTACACCCCTTTTCCCTAACTTGAAAAGAATATTTTTTTGGAACCTTGACTGTCTAACATATTTTCTTTTGAGGGTTTTTTGAAGACTATATTTAAATTCTAAAATCTGAGTAAAGAGCTAACAGGAATGACCTCATTAACAGGGTTCAAATATTTTTCTAATATATTTCTATTATCAAACATTTGATATTTATGAGACCAACTAATCAGTTGATATATATACTTGGTATTGAAATCTGAGCTTTTATCTTCCTTGTCCAGCTTCTGACAGTCTCATCTGAGCAACACTTGAGATGGCTCTTCAGACATCTTGGCCTTTTGCTCTTTTCTTTCCCACTTGGATGAAACAAGGAAAAGTTATGGAAAAGTTTCAAATATCATGAATGACAACCAAAGCTGCAAAGAATTATTTGAAGGAGAGAAAGACTTTATCAGCAGTTCCCAATCTGGGGGTCTTCAGTCATCCTTAGGGTGTCAAAAAAAACATTTTGGGTTTTTTTTAACCTTGTTGAATAGGCAGACCTTTAAAAATGTAGAGTTCTGTGAGAAAATTCATAAAAATAAAAGGGGTTCTTGGTATTGAAAAGGTTGGGAACCACTGAACTAGAACTTTTTTTGAAGGAATTTTGTGAATATTTCATTAATTTTCCAGGATATGGGCTTTAATATTCTATAGTCTTAGTTGAATTCAGCTGAAATTTCTCATTTTGAAATCATCGAATGATTATTTCATTCAACAAATAACTTAGAACAAAAGAATATTTTTGATTGTCTGCTGGCACCATAACTCTTTAATATTCCATCTACAAGATATGAAAACTTTAGTCAGACCATTTATGTGCCCTAAGCATAATGGCTTTGTAGTGCACCCCTCCCCCTGCTCTCAAGAAAAACATACAAATACAATCTTTGAAATCCAAAAAATATATTTTATAAACTTTGTAAAAACAATAATATAATTAAATATTAACCATAAGAAATATATATTATAGAAAGTAAATATAAAGTCAATTATTGTATACTTATAAGAAAACAGAGATGAGAGAGAACTATACAATTAGTCACTCAAGAACTCTGCAAACAGAGATATTCAAGTATATAAGCATCTTTCAGCAAATGTAGGAAGCTCAATAGAGGTTCGTAAGCCAGTTGTCCAATCTTTAAACCTGTAATTCATTGATATACAATAAAAGGAACACAACAAAGATGTAAAAATATCAGCATATACTTACAATGCAAAGACAACTTGCTGCTTAGTGCTTTGACAGTCAAAACCTTTAACAACAATAAATATATTCCCAGCAAATAAATTTAGCAACACTAGAATAGCATTAGGAGAGGAAAAGTAGATTATTAGTTTGAGAGGAAGCTGCTAACAACAAAAAAAGTCAAAGTATTGGTTGTGAAATCTGAGTCTTTTTAGTTTTGTTTTGTTTCGGGACTTTCTGCAACATCTTTGGTGTTTGGCTGTCATTTGTTTTGTTTTTTTCTCATTTTCCGTTGATGCAGTTCTTGTTTTTGTAGGTGGTGCTCTTTTTTCTCTCTCTTCAGGCAATGATGGCTATCACTGCTCAGGCTGACCGTACAGTCCTTTTTCTGTTCATACAAAACAAACAGCTATATCAGCTTCTACAATCCTATGTACCAGATGAATTTTCCAAGAAAGATCACAACACACTTGGTGTTCAGAACAGAAAATGCAAAAGCTTTTATGCACTGAGTACAGGTTTCACAGATACACATCTGCATTTCCTGGCAACAAAATTGTTTATTAGGTCAACAATATGGCAGCTTCTGTACAACTTTTGCGTTGATACTGATTACAACAAACCATTTAAATGTTCCTGTACCATTGACGACAGCGGGTATGTTTTGATGAGGCAAAGTTTTGAAAATGTTTGCTCAGCAACTGTATCTGGGATAGTTATTGTAATCCTTAAAGCAATCCAAAGGTTTGGGTGGAGATCTTGAATTTGGTTCTCATGCTGAAATGCCAGCATCTTCAGTGACGTTGTCTGTGCTGATAGTTGTGGTAGGTTCATGATTCCCTCGGCAATCTCAAATCCATCATCATCAAATTTTCCCTTCACAGTTTGCTGCTTCTGCATTTAAGTGCAATGTTTTTGGGCATTCTTAGGACTTTGCCAAACTCAAGCAAGAATTAAGCAAACAATGCTTGAATACATCTGAAGATTTTAATACGACTCAGATCCAAGAATTGCTTCTTGCTCTTCGCACTAAAATCCCCAAAATATTCAAATTGCCCCACGTCTGGAATCTATTTTGAGTACTACATCTGATTTTCTATGAAAATATTTGAAATTGCAGAATTATCAAAAAAGTTTTGTAATACCCAAGGATATCAGGATTTTTTATTCTAATATTTTCATATAATTAAGACACTATATAAATTGCAGAAATAACAAAATATTTTTTCTAAATACCCAGGGATATAGATTTTTTTCCCTTATATTTTTATAATGTTACAACACTGTTATTATAATAAAAGTAGCATTTTACAAATCAGAAATTTTGAAAAGTTTTCATGCTGTTCATGAGATGGATTAAATCAGATTTTTCCCTGGTTTTTCCTCTTATTAATAACACAAAGATTTTGACAATAAAATAATGTTTTATGCAAGTTTGAAGCTTTTTGTTTTTCAGGTTGTTGAGTTCCCGATCGAAATTTTTGGTCATTTTCATAAATAAAGTTATCAAAATGTCATTTTTTTCATTTTCCTTTTTTTAAAATTTTTACTCAAAAACAACAACTCAATAATCAGTTTTTACCATTAATTGAATATTTTTATACAAATTTGCTGAAAAATCAGATTTAGTAAATATTGTAGTAATTTAGACCAATGGTCCCAAACCATTGGCCCATGGACCAGGACCGGGCCACAAAGCATATGGCACCAGAGGGAATTAAATGATTTGGTATAAAATAAATGAATCTTAGAATCAGATTTGTTAGATTAACCGTTTTAGAAGTGAAATTTAATGTATTAGTCATTTATATGTGACAAATAGTTGACTTTTTACCTATACTGAGGTTGTGATTACCCCTCCTACACACACCCTATTGGATAGTGTATACAAAATATTGGCAATTTTGAACCAGAGTATTTTACAAAATAGCTTGGAAACCACCAGTTTAAAAAAGTGAGCAGTCACCAACAAGAATGAATCCCCCCAAAAAACTTCATTGTTAAATAAATAAACTTATTTTGAATTGAAATATTACTTATTCTATTCAAAAAAATCCTTCCATAACTTTTGATCCGTGAATTCAAGTCCTGTGATTTTGATGACATAATAAGAGAAAGTCTTTATTCTTTGTCCTCAAATCAATTCTTGGAATTGGAATCTGATGTAAGTTACATTTTTTTTACTGGAAAGGAACAAGAACATTTTTTTTAGATATCTCGTGGTGTAATGCTCATTGGTTGTACATAGATAATTTCATCAGTGCATGTTTTGATGTCGTCTGGTTAAAGTACATTTTTCCAAAACACAAAATTTGGGGATCAGAAGTTTTATACATTACATTTTTGGGGGTCAAATTTGAGTTGAAACTTTTGAATCTCACTTTTTTCTTGTTCAAAATCAATGAGGAACTTTCATTTTTCACTTTTTGGGGTCAAAATACGAGTTTTTTTCTTCCATGCATACAGGTCAAAATCAAGGGGTAATTTTTGTTCATTTTCTAGGATTGAAATCCAACAGAATTTCATTTACTTTTATTGGTCAAAATCATTGGGGAAAATTTTTTCACTTTCAGGGATAAAAATCAAGGGGAATTTTGGGTGGGGGTGAAAATAGGATGGAAAGATTTTTTTTTCTATTATAGATGAAACTTGAGAGGGAACATTTATTTCCATTTTTGGGGGTCAAAATTGAGTGAAAATTTTTTAATTACAGGGGTCTAAATAGTTTTTTTATCAAAATCAAAGGGCAAGACTTTTTTCACTTTTTGGGCTCAAAATCAAGAGCAACTTTCTTTCACTTCTAAAATCTTAAAATCATTGTGAATATTTTTTTCACTTTTAGGGGTCAATATTGGATAGGGACATTTAGTTTGATTTTATCGTGTCAAATTGAAACAGGGAATTTTTTTCAATTCAGGGGTTGGCACCCAAGGGATCTTTTTTTTCTTTTAGGGGTAAACTCAAGGGAAAACCACCTTTCAGTTTTAGGGTTTGACATTGAGACTTTTCGAATTTTAATCCCCCATTTTTCCATCACTGTAAAAAGTGATAATAAATCAATTTTAAAAACAAATCAAATTGAATGCTATCTGATTTCTAACTATCTATCTTTCTAATTCTTTTCTGGACAGCAATTCATTCTGCCCGTCAGGGCGGGCATTTAGTTTTGTGCTTATAATTCCAAATAGAACCTTTTTTCATATATTTATAAAAAATGCAAAAACATGGTTGTTCAGTTTTAAAATGGTTCTTACTGACTGACTGGCTGACTGGCAATGTATATGTCAAATGTACTGGCTAAAGGGTTTTCATTTACCCCTTATTTGATCAACTATTTAAAAAAATTCCCCACTGTTGAATTTACAAAGTAAAATTATGCTAAATTAGCCCCATAGTTTGTGACCAATAATATTCACACTTGTTTTCTGAAAATTCTGACTTTTAGTGATCTGACAAAAAATGAGATAAGTATTGATTGATTGATTATTCATTAATCACCCTATTCAGTAACTGATCCCCCCTAATGCAGTACATGGCCGAAAGATATTGATCACACATTGGTTGCGATAGAGTTATGAGCCAGACCAGTTGTTTTTCAATTCATTAATTACATCTCTAGTGTTAATTAACTTTATTTCAACAAGATTTCTAATGACAAAATCAATCATTTCATTTTGAAAGATTCACAATTCTATGTTTAGACTTATTTACCAAGTCAATTGTAACACACTTTGTATTTGAACCTTGTTAATGAGATTATTCCATTAGCTCTTAATGGTAAACTTGTCCGGAGGAATCAGTGTATGATGGTAACTACACCTTGTTTCAGAAATTCAGATAAAATAAAGACTAGAGGATACAGCAGCTGAAACACTGGGATAAAGATAACAATAATGACGAAACTAGTCTAAAAAATCAGTATATTGATAGTAACAACATTTTGATTCAGAAATTCTGACAAAAAATTTGAGACTGGTCAATGTGGAACTAGAATCTAAATACAGTCATAAAGGAGTCACTTTGCAGGAGTCTTGAATGCTTTAATTTGCAAAGTAATATCTTAGCTGTAATTTTTTGCACTCTGATAATCTACTTTTCCTCTCCTAATGCTATTCTAGTATTGTTAAATTTGTTTGCTGGGACTATGAATATTGTTGTTAAAGGTTTTGACTGTCAAAGCACTAAGCAGCAAGTTGTCTTTGCATTGTTAGTATATGCTGATATTTTTACATCTTTGTTGTGTTCCTTTTATTGTATATCAATGAATTACAGGTTTAAAGATTGGACAACTGGCTTACGATCCTCTATTGAGCCTCCTACATTTGCTGAAAAATGTTTATAAACTTGAATATCTCTGTTTGCAGAGTTCTTGAGTGACTAATTGTATAGTTCTCTCTCATCTCTGTTTTCTTATAAGTATACAATAATTGACCTTATATTTACTTTCTATAATATATATTTCTTATGGTTAATATTTAATTATATTATTGTTTTTACAAAGTTTATAAAATATATTTTTTGGATTTCAAAGATTGCATTTGTATGTTTTTCTTGAGAGCAGGGGGAGGGGTGCACTACAAAGCCATTATGCTTAGGGCACATAAATGGTCAGTGGGAGGCCTGACTAAAGTTTTCATATCTTGTAGATGGAATATTAAAGAGTTGTGGTGCCAGCAGACAATCAAAAATATTCTTTTGTTCTAAGTTATTTGTTGAATGAAATAATCATTCGATGATTTCAAAATGAGAAATTTCAGCGGAATTCAGCTAAGACTATAGAATATTAAAGCCCATATCCTGGAAAATTAATGAAATATTCACAAAATTTCTTCAAAGAAAGTTCTAGTTCAGTGGTTCCCAACCTTTTCAATACCAAGAACCCCTTTTATTTTTATGAATTTTCTCACAGAACTCTACATTTTTAAAGGTCTGCCTATTCAACAAGGTTAAAAAAACCCAAAATGTTTCTTTTGACACCTCAAGGATGTCTAAAGACCCCCAGATTGGGAACTGCTGATAAAGTCTTTCTCTCCTTCAAACAATTCTTTGCAGCTTTGGTTGTCATTCATGATATTTGAAACTTTTCCATAACTTTTCCTTGTTTCATCCAAGTGGGAAAGAAAAGAGCAAAAGGCCAAGATGTCTGAAGAGCCATCTCAAGTGCTACTCAGATGAGACTGTCCCCAGAAGCAGGACAAGGAAGATAAAAGCTCAGATTTCAATACCAAGTATATATATCAACTGATTAGTTGGTCTCATAAATATCAAATGTTTGATAATAGAAATATATTAGAAAAATATTTGAACCCTGTTAATGAGGTCACTCCTGTTGGTTGTTAACTCAGATATGAGAATATCTTGCTAATTTTCATATAAATGCAACATATCTTCACCAAAAAATCAATATTTGAATACAATTTTCCAAAAGCCCTTGAAGGAAAATATGTTAGACAGTCAAAGTTTTAAAAAAGATTTTTCCTATTAAGAGTTGTCAACTTGGGAATTAGAGGTGCAACTCAAAATCTTCACAAGAAAATATCTCCTCTGAGTTTTATTTAAAATACGTTACTCTTCCTAGGGATGAAACTTGAACAATTTATATGACGGTAACTTTAGAAATAAACTTTCCTCTGTTCATGATCTGCATTGTAAGGACAACACTCCAAAGGTTTTTTTTCTTGTAAATATTTTGACTTTACAAAACTCTTTTGAAATAAAATTGGCTTGGCATACAATCACATCTTATTCGACTGACAAGGGACCGGAAATTGCAGGTAGGTTTTGAATCAGGCAGCTTAGAACGTTAACAGACAGAAGGTAATTGTTCCTTGCATGAGGCTCCGTCTGTCTACAGCCGTGGCTGCGAATCAAAACAGCAACCCGTGGTCCTATCCTTCCAATACCACACTCTCTCTGAAATGTCAGAGGTCATCTTACCAAAGGCAGCTTTGGATCTACTGATGTGATGAGAAGTTCGAAAGATTTTCAAGTTTTGAATGCTTTCATTGGCCCTGATTGTTGCTGAGGTAATGCCAGGGCTATTTTCTAAAAAAAAATCCCATGGCACATTGCAAAAGAGCATGGTCCCACATGCCGCCCCCTGTCCAAAACGTTTTTTACGTAGCCAAGCACAAATTGATCTCTTGTGTTAAGAGAGTTCATTTCTTGTTTTGTAATTATGCCCCTTTAGACGGTATCAAATGTTCTTTGTATTTTCTTGCCTTCCAGAGAGAGAAGGGTTGGTGAAATGCAAAAGTTTTCCTGCTTCGTACAATGGCTAATCTACTATACGGAATTCCATGAATTGAATCATGAAGGGATTTTACAAGTACACAAATAGGCTAGATGAATGGGGCATTGAATGACAGAGGTTTTCCTTTCTTAAAGTTACGCATGACTTTCTAAAGATCAGTCTACGTAGAAATGTTTTCCAAACAATTCAAAGTCTTTTGTAAGTGGGGCCCAATGGGGCCCTTTGCTAAACTGTTAATCATGGTGCAGGCAAAAATCAACATTCATTTGAACCCGGGTTGACCCTAGGTACCAGCAGCAAGGGTGCTTACTGAGGGTGCCAAGTGCGATGGAGTCCCCTGCCATGGGTCTAAAACAGTTGAACTTTCCAAAAATGAATAGAGAAATTGGAAAATGAATCAATCAAACTCAGTGAAGACAGTCAAAATAAGGAAATTTGGAACTGTTTTCTGTTTTTGATTATTGTGATAAATTTTTTATTCCTACATGTTTATTGTTCTTGCTGTAAAATATAAATTAATAAGAAGATATGATTCTTTGAAGGGCAGCAAAGTTCAGCTTACCTAAGGTGATAGAACTCTCACAAAAATGTTCAGTAATGCATCTCAGTGATTTATTTCAGGGTAAATTTATGCAGCCATCCTGAATGAAACAATTGATTCACGTAATAATAATGATTATTTCTTCTTAATGATATCTTTGCAAAAATTTTGTACAGTTATTAGATCCATTTATTTTTTTTATACAAAGGAAGACGAAAGTTGATTCCACCGTTATCAGTAGAATTGAAGAGTTTTTGTAAAATAAATATTTGTCATGATTATGGCGATTTGATGGTTGTCAAAATTTATTAACTCATCTTCCTGTAAAATTTGTTTTTAGGTTGGTGCAAAAATAATTGCAGTTTTTCACCATTAATCTTAAAGAAGTATATCTAAGCTTAGAATAGAAGTTTTTGATCAAAAGCAGCCTTTGAAGAATTCATGGGTTTCAGGGCCTCAGAATTCTATTCTTCCAAAATAAATGGTCATTTCTAATAGGCAAAGGTATGTAGATTTTAAAGGTTCTTCCTTTAGAATCTACACATTTTTGCCAACTAGAAACAAGTCCATTATTCTAGAAGCATAGAATCCTGGGGTCCTGGGACCAATAAATTCTTCTAAGGCTGCTGCTTGGTTGTCAAAATGCTTGAGGAAGTGGTAGTTAGTCAAAGAAAGGTCTGTATGCTTGGTGGGGTAGAATTCCACAGCCTAGTTTGCTTAATTTCGGCAGCATCATTTATGCAGTATGCAAGCTTTTTAGTTTTTCATCCAGGGTCATTCGCGCAATGTGTTGAGCGTTTTTGCTCTTCCACTTTGGTGCGAATGTCAAACTATTTATGAATGGTCATCTGCCACCTCTTGAGTTGTTTAGAGTAGGTCTGCCTCAATAATGGTCCTTGATTAGATGTTGTCAATCATAGAAGGATGCACACATCTTCAAGGCTCTTGTCATTGTCTCAAAATTTTGGGAATCAGTGTTGAGCAGTACGTTCATTGACGGTCCACTGGCCAAATAGTTGGTTGATATTACAAACAGTTTCAACTGTTTACGTCCCATTTTGAACTCATACAACAAAATTGATTGAATTTGTTTTTTTTCCATTTTTTAATTAACAGGCTCAAATAAACAGAATAAATACTGAAAAGAAAATATTCAGCTTGATTGATTAGAAATTAAATAGGCATATCCCATGAATAGAGTTAAATAATAGTTTATTCCAAAATAAGCATACAAGTTTAAAATAACAAAACCCTCAATTATTTTTATTAGATTAATATTTATCATTAATGTTGCTTTGGTTGTTTGTGCTGCAACATTTGTTTCCTATGATTACACCAAGTAAAAGAAATGTTCTCAAATAGATTTTCCTAACGTGATAAATTTAGTGAATAATCTTGAAATCAAAGTATTAAGGCTTGTTGGGATTTTTGAAATACAGGATATGCAACCAGTGGAGAAGATCACTATGTAAAGGTAAATAAAACAACTTAAGTGCAAAACATAGGATCTGGCCAGCCTTAGAAGCTGTGGGGCTCAATTGGAAATAGGTCTAAAGAATCTTAGAGATATACATGAAATTTAGTTTACATCTCTATTGTAGAACAGAAGGCAATCAAATTCTGCACTTGAAAATTCCAGAGAAATAAATTTTTGCACTGTTTTATAATCAATTAACACACTATTTGATTCAAGTATAGTAAACAATTTCAAAAACATTAATGATTTTTTGGAATTCAGAGGAAAATTAGGATCATTGCTGTCCATCGTAAAACCTGCGATATGGAGTTAGTTGTATGTTACATGTATTTCATAAGAATAGAGTTAATAATCCGAGGACAACAACCCCCCCTACCATTTAGCACAGGGTTTCTTTAGGTGTGGGGACCATGGGGAGATATTGGCTCAAATGGCTTTATAACACTTTCCGGAAAGCAATACATTCTTTTCATCTGAATAAAAGTAATGAAAGTGAAACACACACTGATTTGATTCATTTGACCAAGATCCCTTTTCACTGTTGTTATCATCAGGTTTGATTATCTTGAAAAACAATTTTGATCAATTTTTGTGCATAGTTTAGTTTTTTAATTATCTTTATAGTTTGGGGGTAATTTGGGGGTATTTTTGCGTGATCATATTTGGAACTTCATTAGAAGATAGAGATTTGAAATTTGAATATATCATTCAGGTACATATATACATTATTTTTCTAGATTAATTTTTTTTCCAAGTAAAAGATGGGTAGGGGGTCGTTTTTGATAAAATGAAATAAATGTCAAAATTTTAAATGAAAAAATTTAGATTTTTACAAAGTACTTATAAAAGTGTCATGTCAACACAAGTTCCCTACAAAATTTTGCATACATGGTTTACAGTATGTATTTATATAAAATACAATGATAGCATAATTGATTTTTCTATGAGATGAAAAAAAAAACCCAAAATTTGACCAAATTAGGTAAGTTCCCCCTTGAAATAAACAAAGAATATTTGCAAATGTCAGTTTTAGAGGGAATATGTTTTGGGTTAAGAATGAGTTTATGAATGACCAAAAGCAAAAAGTGAATCTTCTCAAACTAATCCAATTGTAAGGTGTGTATCTTGATTCTGCTGCAAAAGACATTTGTCCTTTCATGAAGTTATGATGTTGAGGGAAATTGTTGGTTGAAGTCTGAAGTTAGGAGTGGCTATTTAGATCTAAACATCATTTGCTTTACAATTCTACCAACTGCCACAGCCGCACTGTCTTCTATGTTGGGGAAAAAGCGTAATGGACGATTGGCATTCCATAATGTTTAGGATTTCAATGAAAACATTGTTCTAAGTCAATGCTTCATACTTTGGGGAGCAGCACACAAAGAATACAGATCCAGTTGAATGAAGATAAATCTTTCATTTGCAAAAACCTAGTACAGTTATTTGAGGATGGCCTCCATGGACTAGTAGTTTACAAGTTAGTCTCTCTAAACACTTGCTAGTGTACAGGCCCAGGAAGAGGGCAAGGGGGCAGGTGAACCAGTTGGTATGAACCTACAATTTTGAGGGTGCTTACTACAGAGGCATGGCTTGATTTTTCTAGTACACTTGATGAATTTGCTTTCAAGTAATATACATAAAGGATTTCTGAATTAGAAGAAATAATGACAGTTTTGAATAAAATGAATTGTCATTACCTTTTTTATAAATCATTCCAGTTCTCTTATTTGTGAGTGTATTATGTTCACTAAATTTACATGAATATAACCATTCATAAATCCTATGTATTTAGCACTGATCACAAAAATACTTAATGAGCATTAGGAAATAGGACCTACATTTTAACTATCTGTGTGTGTCTCCGATTGCTCCAGCGTATATGGGGCTATCGCCTTGAAAATTTGCATGAGAACATAGAAAGCCAACATCTAAAAACTGTTTGTTTGTTTTTTCGAAAAAGCGCTTTTTAGTGTGTGTATAATCATTTTCAACCAACGATGCCACAATCTTGTGCTGGTATTTTTTAGATGATTATTTCAGATAATTAGTTCTGAAATGCATGCAGACAACAGTGATTCAGTTATGCAAGATACTGATATTTATTTACATGGACATTGATATCTTGATACTAGCTCAGACACCACTTTATAAATATTTAGGAGTTCATCAGAAAAGATGGAATTTTTGGTGCTGCCTTTGTCACATCTTTGGTGCTGCCTTTGTCATATCTGGAAATGATACCAAATCTTTGTAAACAACAAAAAAAAAGCTTTATCGTGATTCTTATATTATCAAGTCAGCGTCCATCTGGTAGAACTAGTAGCAATACTAAGTAAATTTATCAGATAAAAAACAATGACAATTATTATTCATTTTTGACTAGTTTTTCTTTCATCTTATTTCTGTGGCTTTTTTATTGCAACTCCCTGACTGTCACTCTCTGTTTGTTTGTAAACTGTTTAGATTGGAAATAAAATGATAAGCCTTCCATAATATTCAAACCTGCATCACTTAGGAAACCTGATTGTCCGAGACAGCAGCCCCACCAATTAAGCCACAGAGATCACATGGTTACTGAATGATAGCAAGTGAGTACAAAAATTGCCAAATCAATACTTATGGTTTACAAGGTTAGTGCAACTGGTACATACACAGGGCAATCGGCAGGGGCATAGTAGAAGGAGGAGTAGGGTGATTTTACCCCCCCCCCAGTTCCTCAGAAGCTTTATGAATAGTAGTTCAACTATAGCATTTCTACTAACATTATACAATGTCCATGGCTCCCCAGGTTAGGAACGATTGAAATAAATTTTGGAAGGTGTGGGGCTGAGAGGATCAGCTCCTTGAGGGTTCCCTAATCTCCAGCTACACCCCTGGTAAAAATTACACACATGAGGACATGAGAGATGCAAAATGGGAAGACGGGACATGAGAGATGAGAGATGGATTTATCCATGTCTTTTAGAAACTGTCAACCAAAACTGTCAGCTTAGGTTTCTTCAATTTTTAAAATGGTCTAGCTAACTAGTGTGCTGGCTGGCTATGGATGTATCTTGTGCACAAGTGTCACAAAAAAAGAATTTAAACATTCACTCCTAATTAAGTCTAAATGAAGTGTTTTTTTGGCTTTTTGAAAAGCTGCCCCCCAAATAGGTTTCTGATGAGGAGGAGTTCAATTCGCAATGTGACTTTATGCTAAATTGATCCCTTAGTTTGTCTCCCACTACATTCAAGCTTTTTTCATTGATTACCACCTGATAAAAGGTTAGAGCAGTAACTTACCCATTCATCAAAGCTTTTCCAATTTTTTTTATTGATCATCCCCAAAAAGGTATGTGGTCAAAAGACGTTGGTCATTTGGCAGTTTCTATTGAGTAACTGACCAGACCTGTTTTTCAAATTTTTTTATGGTCAATTTTGAATAATTTTCCCTGCATATATCATTTTTTTTAGTGTTCAGTAGATTTGGAAAATTTCATTTTATAGTTCAGATGAAAGTATTTCTCAAAAATGGGTTAATAATCTCCATTTTAGCATTGTTTCAGTACAAATACCACACTTGTCAGCCTTGTTAAAAAAAATTTCCATTTTTATAGGTACTTAATTGAAATGTATAACAACAGAAGATCATTTCAAATAAGTTTCTATGTAATAGAATGCAACTTAAAATCATTCTGTCAGATTACATGTATTGATATATATATATATATATATATATATATATAATGATAGTGGACTCCTGATAGCGGACTCTGGTTCCACATGGGAAATTTTAGTACACACTCACACAGCACACACCACTGATGATGGGAAGAATCCTGAAACATGTCTGGACAATTTACTTATAAGGATTAATAAACCTTACCTCCAAACACCTCACTCCCGAGTCCGTCTCACTGTCTACAGTACACATTATATATATATATATATATATATATATATATATATATATATATATATATATATATATATATACAGAGAGAGAGAGAGAGAGAGAGATAGAGAGATAGATAGATAGATAGACTGATAGATAAAGAGATAGATAGATATATCATGGAAAAGTATTGACAAATATTTGTCTGTCTATTTTTCTAGTAAGTTTCTCGAGTTTTCTGATGTTGTTTCTTATTGTTGATTCAAATGAGTGGAAGATTTTTCCAAAATTCATAATATACAATATTTATTATCTTTACCCCAAGTGCTATTTGATAAACTGTCGATACTTTTCAATAATGCTTTTATAAAAGACGCGATGTTGCCTAAATACACAATATATTTATATGTATGTGTGTATTTACAATATGTCCAATTCTATTTTGCAAGTCAGTGTTTTCGCATTAAAATTGATATCAACTAACCAATATTGGTAAGATTTTCACAATATATTAATTTATTTTTATATTATAAAATACCATGGGAATTTCAGCTTATAATGTCTGTTTTTATTAGAAATATTTACAATAACTTATTTGGTTGTGTTTTATATTGCCACTCTAGGGTTGTTCATCATATTGTAAATAAATATTTATAGTAGTATTGTTATTAATATTTTTTAAAATTTCAGCAGTATGAAGATTGCCATGGGTCGTACATAAAATATAACCTCAAAGGAGAAAAGAGATATCGTAAAGTTACTGAACGATGGGGATATAACATTGAAAATTGCAAAAAAAATTGAACATTGAGATCACAGAATGATTGAAAAAGAAATTGGAAAATCATGGCAAGCAAGAAAAAGATTGTCTTTAAGAATGTCACCAAAAGAGATTTGAGGAAAATTAGAAAACTAATAACCAAAAAAAAGGATCGACCAGCCAAAGAACACTTGAAGAAGCTGGTGTTGTGAATGTAAACAGAGGAAAGACACAGGATATCAAGAACAATGGCTAAAGACATGAAAGCAACCAAACTAAGTCCTTTAAGTAAAAATAACAAAGAGAAACATGTAAGTTGGGCAAACAAGTACATGAAAACTGATTTTCCAACTGTAACGTTTATTGATGAATGCAAAGCTACCATGAATGAATATGGTGGCTAGGCTAAAGGTTAGGTTCTTCGTTGAAATAGTCAACCAATATGACTTAGAAGACAATGGGAGTTAGAGTAACATATTTGGCTAGTACTGTAGGCAGTATAATTATTAGTCCCCTAAAAGTTAATGATGATGTCAAGATAGATACAGAGAATGATGCCAAGTTCTTGGACAAGATGATTTTTTTAATCTTACAGGTCACAATCAAAAAGCTTCAAGCTGAAGAGTTTATTCATGCAAGACAATGTTCCTGCTTATCCTGCAAGGCTAAGTATAGCCCATCTGTCCAAAAAAGGTTTCAAACACATCCAAATTGATGGAATGACCCCCAGCCTCTCCAGATATCAAAACTAGTGGTCCGTTATTGAAAGAGATGTATATGAGAATCAAAAACAATACACAAGCAAAGATCTCTGGGAAACAAAAAAAAAAAACGCTTCAATGTGAAAGCCGAAACAGTAGGAAAGGTAACAAAATCGATGAATAAAAAATGATGACGCTTATAGAGGGGTTAAGGCGTTCATATTGACTTGTAAAATAATAAAATCAAAATTTCAGGTAAAAAAAAAAAAATCAGGAATAAGAGATATTACGTTAATCAAATGTCTCTTTTGAATTTATTGATTGATAAAAAAAATCATTTAGTACATAGTTTGCTTCATAAAACCTAACATGGATGTGTTATTGGCATAGTAACTCGTGGCTCAGAAAATGTTTAAAACCTAGCTGAGGTTGCTCATGTTCATGTCATACGAATGCCCTTGGAAAAGGCATGAATACACACCCAGCTGTGTGTAAAATAGTTGGACAGATTAGGCTCTCTACTCATGGGAAAGCAATAAGTCTAGAAGGCAAACCATGATTCCAAACCTGGGAGTGGAGTCCTCTGCAGGCAGTTTCACATCCAATTTGATGTTTCAAAAATATTTTAGTGTCTGTAAAAAACAAACAGACAGTAAAAGCTCTCTTGGTACATTGTAGGGAAGGTGGTCCCAATTGTAGATTGGAAAGTTTCACACCCTCAATTATTTGATATTACAAATGGTGACCAAATAAAAAGAAATGAGAAAATCAATGAGAGAAAATAGAAAATTTGGATCGGGCATCATTATCTGCTGATGAAAGTTTTCAATCCAAATACTGTTTACCGTTAATTTTCTAATTGGGACCACCTTCCCTACATTGTGCCAAATGGGCTTCAACTGCCCAATGCTTTTTACAGACACCAAAATATTTTTATATTTTAGTGCATCTGTAGCAGCAAACCCAATGTATAGA
Organism: Thysanoteuthis rhombus; assembly: GCA_963457665.1. Taxonomy (NCBI): domain Eukaryota; kingdom Metazoa; phylum Mollusca; class Cephalopoda; order Oegopsida; family Thysanoteuthidae; genus Thysanoteuthis; species Thysanoteuthis major. Next base: position 59,055,596 of record OY735213.1, on the reverse strand, counting down.
GCACTATGTGTCACTGATACATGTATATATATATATATATACATATATATACACACACATACACACACACACACACATATATATATATATATATATATATATATATATATATATGCATTGAGCAACTGTAGCTATCAAAGATAGTTGAGGGTTCTATCCTTTTTCTCACATGCATGTGTTTGTGTGTTTGTTTATGCATTTGTTTATGTGCTTGTGTGTTCCTGTGCTCCTGGCCATACTGTTTTGTCTACAGACTTGAAAATTGGCATCAGTATCCCTCTAGACCCCTTTTGAAATTTTTCTCTGATTTTTGAATTTTTGGGGCCTTTGTTTTATTCTATTTTAGATGTTCTTTAGTGGAAAATGCCAGTGATATCATTAAGAGAATTTATTCTGACAATATTTATTGGTGGATAGAATTTTTTTTACACTACTTCAAATTTTGATGCAACGGTTGTTCAATATATATATATATATATATATATGTATATATATGTATATATTTATGTATGCAGTACTACTTGTATGTACTTGAACAAGCCCAAACTCTCTGTTTTTAGGCAATGCTTGCATTCTTTCCAAATATATTGGTCTGAAAGACTTCCAGACATTTTTTAGACCTTTGTTAAAATATGTAAACATACTTCAATTATATTTTTTGGTGGAGTTTGGTTGAAGACATCAACTTGTGGCAATGTTTCAAATTCTCCACAAATATTAGTTTAAGGCTATTTAACTAACTTTTTTGGCAACTCTTACAAATAACAATGTTATCTTGCCTTTCCAATCACCTCACTGATTGATTCTGAACAAAATTTTAGCATAATAAAAAAATATGTTGTTTAATTCATTTGATAATTTAATTTAATTTTGAATTTTTTTTCTCTAAAATTCAGTTTTAGCCATTCAAGTTGGAGGAAAAATTCACTTGCTCAAAGATGATTTGTCTCAGTTGAAATATATATGCAAAGAAGACTGATTCATGCCTAAAAAATGGAAAGATATAAAGTCTAATGAACAAATCTCATTGTTTCACCTTTCCAGTTCATAGGTGAGCAAACTTTGCAGAGAAAAAATATTATATAGCAGGTAAACATCAACACTTGTTTTTTAAATTTTTACATTGAGAAATCTTTTGGGGTGTTTATTTCTGCACAGTCTGCCCCTGATAACGATTTTAAAAAATCAAATGAATTTAAAAATATAATATGAGAACACCAGTGAGATCAACGCCAAAATAACAAACTCTCTGATAGAAGCTGCCAATATATTTAAGCTAAAGAGCAAACAAACCATCAGTAAACTCTCAGAAGAGTCCACGAGTCTTACGTAAAAACCCAGACGTCTCAAGCCATTGACAACAAAAGAGGAAAGATCAAAGCGACCAAATTAAACCAAACCATCCCAAAGAAATGAAGAGAAGATAAAAGAAAATGCACTACATCAACAATCAAAAGCATTCTTGAAAAGGGTAGGAGCTTTAAAGCTATTAAAGAAGATCTCAGTATAGGAAAAACATAAATATCAGGTGTGTTCGAAGAAAATGGAGACCTAACAACAAATTGGGACCAAATTGTCAAATGCATTCAAGAATTCTCCAAAATCCTCTATTTTTGCAAACAAGGGACACAAGTCAATAAACAAGGTATACAAGTAACCAGTTTGAAAATTTCTCCAAAGATACTTGGTTGGAGCTGGAACAGGCCATCAAAAAAATGAAAAAAGGAACTGTTTCTGGACTAGATAACATCATCATTGACCTACTCAAAAAAGTTATCTCCAGAAGACTGGCCATCCTATTCAGCTAATGCCTAAGACAGAGTAAAGTCTCAGAAGATTGGAACACTGCAATCATGATTCTATAATGTGCAAAAGGGAACTCAAAAGATCTAGACAACTACAAGCCAATAAGCCAACTCAACTGCATCTACAAATCTTTTACCAAGAGGGAGAAAAACAAGGTGACAGCAGCTCATCCAGACTCTCCACTGCGTGCCTTGAGATAAAAATGAAGGAATGAAAATAAATGGAAAAGCAGAATACCTAAGCAACTTTAGATTTGCTGACAACATCCTTTTTGGAAAAAACCTTCACAATCTTCAAGTAATGTTAGACAAACTGGAGAAAGAGAGCAAGAAAGTTGGTCTTCACATGAAGTATAGTAAAACAACTGTTATATACAACAAACATGTTGAGGACAAAGACACAAAAAGAATGAATTGAAAACGCAGATCTGAAAAATGTAGACCAACTACATCTACCTGGGACAATGAATCTCCATTTAAGCCTCAAAAGATGAAAAAAAATCAAGCAAAGAATCATGCTGGGATGGCAAGCTGTTGGTAGAGCAAGCTCAACAACTTTTAAGAACAAGAAAATCATGTTGGTCTTAGAAAGAATAATCCTCAACCAATGCATCCTCCCGATAGTTACGTACTGAAACATGGAACCAAACCAAATGGTTGACCCTCAAACTGAGAAACATGCAATGTGCACAAGAGAATCATTCTCAACATCACATGGAGGGATCAGAAAACAAGAAAGTATTTTGGAGAAAAAATCTGATTCAGGGTCAACCATTAGAGAACTCAAAAGTCAATGGGCTGGTCTTGTTGTAAGAATTGTGGACCAACAATGAGCATCATAACTCACAATGTTCATCCCGAAAAATTATATGCCAAACTGTGCCTGGCAAGGTTTCAAGATAGCTTGATGAATTTGGCAAGTTTAGAAAGTATTGGCTTTGCAATGCCCATGATAGAGAGGTCTGAAGAATTCTGTGGGAGATCTATATCCAAAGATGGATGCTAAAAGGATGCTGCTGCTGATGATGCTGGGGGAGGGTGAAAATCCCTATCTTCCCATAGGTTTTTAGTGGAGGTTCAATTTGTAAGTCTATGATAAATTGGTCTGGCAGCATTCATACTTGTTTTTTGGAAATGCAGACTTTTATCAGAGTTAAATGCCCAAGAAAAGGCGAGAGAAGTAACTCATTCATTGACCACAACTTTTTCAAAATTTCTAATTGATCATCCCAACACAGCATGCTGACAGTTTCTGTTGAGTGACTAGCCAGACTTGTTTTTCTCATGTCTTTAAGACTTGCATTTCTGATTTATTTGTTTCCTAAGACGAAATTTAATTCAATTTTGTATGAAATTCTGGAAGGATAATTGTAAACATTTTCAATGGGTATCTTTATCTTTGTTGTTTTTATCACATTATAATATCTAATACATTCTTTGGCCTTCCTTAGGTCCATGTTAATAAAGCAAAGCAAATCTTACTTGATTGTGCACAAGACTCCCTACTTTTATTTCGAGGAGAATATAAAGGGAAAAATCATCATCATCATCATTCATCATCATCAGTCTTTTAATGTCCATCGTTGGACATAGACCTTCCCCAGAATTTGTCACACTTCTCTATCGTGGGCGTCGCGGAGTCAGTACTTCCTGAACTTGTCTAGCTCATCTCTCCATCTAATATTCTGCTGGCCTTGGTTGCGCATGTGATCTCGGGGAATCCATGTCACGAGTCGTGATGTCCATCAGTTGTCTGCCATTCTTGCAACATGGCCAGCCCACCGCCATTTGAGATTTTTAATGGATTGTATGATGTCCCTAACTCTTGCTCTTCTCGGATGTACTGTGCTGTCTAATGGTCTCTCCATGTGAGGCCAAGCATTATTCTTTCATATGCACATTGCATGGTTCTCAATTTACGGGTCTGTCTCTTGGTTAGGTTCCATATTTCAGCTCCATAAGTGACTATTGGGAGGATGCATTGGTTATACACCCTTCTCTTTAACATTAATGGGATCTTCTTATTTTTGAAGGTTGAGCTAGCTCTGCCAAAGGCTTGCCATCCTAGTGTGATTCTTTGCTTGATTTCTTCTTCTTTTAAGGGTATCATGGAGATTCGTTGTCCTTGGTAGATGTAGTGATCTACTTCCTCCAGTTGTGTGTCCTCGATTTTGATCTTAGTGTTTTTATCCCTAATGTGGTTGTTGCACATGATCTTCGTCTTACTGAGGTTCATGTGTAGGCCGACTTTCTTGCTCTCTTCATTTAGTTCATCTATCATTAGTTGGAGGTTGTGTAGGTTCTCTGCGAAAAGGGCTATGTCATCTGCAAATCTAAGGTTGCTCAGATACTCGCCGTCTTTCTTAATTCCTTTACTCTCCCAGTCTAGCCTTCTGAAGATCATCTCGAGGCAGGCTGTGAAGAGTTTAGGTGAGCTGGTATCACCTTGTCTTACTCCTTTCTGGAGCTGAAAGGGTTCCGAGTCTTTATGTAACCTGATAAAGGAGCTGCTGTGATTGTATATATGTTTCAGCACTTCAACATATACTGGATCTACACCTTGTCGACTGATGGCCTCCATGACCTTAGGGATTTCTACTGAGTCCAACGCCTTTTTGAAGTTGATAAATGCTACGGCGAGTGGTAGTCTATACTCAGCTGCTTCTTCTTTCAGCTGATTTATTGAATGCAGGTGGTCCATTATCGAGTAGCTTCTTCTAAAGCCAGCCTGTTCACGTGGCTGGTTTTCATCGAGTGTTCTCGAGATTCGGTTCGTGATGATCTTTGTGAAAAGTTTGTGTACACAGTTGAGTAGGCTTATAGGCCTGTAGTTGTTGAGGTCTTTCAGGTTTCCAATTTTATATAAAAGCATATGATAGCAGTGTTTCAATCGTCTGGGACTTTACTGTGTTTTAGACACAAGTTGAAAAGGACATCAAGTTTCCTAGTGATGATTTTACCCGCTTTTCGGAGTAGGTCGATGATGATGTTGTCTGGTCCGGGGGCCATTCCTTCCTTCATCTGTTTAATGGCTTCTTTCACCTCCCACGGGGTTACTTTTGGGAAGTCCTCGAGTTGATTGCTCATGACTTGCGTATCTCGCTCATTGTTTTGTAGTCCTTGTTTTTGGTAGAATTTTTTGGCACGATCGACAATCCTGTCTCTGTCTGTTGTTAGGTTTCCATTTTCCTTGAGTATGCTAGTTATTTGCCTTTGTCCTGAGTTGAGGCCTTTGTTTATAGCTTTGAAACTCCGACCTTTTTCAAGAGTTGATTTGATGACTGCCGTTGTGTATCTTCTTCTGTCTTCCCTTCGTTTTTTCTTTATCAATTTATTTAGTTCAGCCTCTTCAATTTTCCCTCTTGTTGTTGTCGGTGGCTGGAGGTTTCTGCGTTTTTCCATGACATTTCTAGTTTCATCTGAGTTTTTGCTAATGGGTTGTTTGCTCATTGGTTTGAATGTTGAGGCTACTTCAATTATTGACGCTGTCATTTTGTTGCTTAGTTCGTTGATGTTGTCTTGTTCAGTAAGAATTCTGAATCTGTTTTTCAGTTAGAGCTTGAAAGATTGAGCATGCTCTTTTGGTATGTTTAGAGGCTGTGGTTTTGTGTGGAACATTTTCCCGTGTTCTTTGTTGGTGTTTACTTGTATTTTACTTTATACCATTCTGTGGTCGCTGCCTACATTGACTTGATTCGTTTTTGTCCGTTAGGATGTAGTCTATTTCATTCTTTGTTTCGTGATTGGGGCTCTTCCAAGTCCATTTCCTATTGGGTCCCTTCTTGAAGAAGGTGTTCATGATTTTGAATCCATTAGCCGTTGCAAAGTTTACAAGATCTTCTCCTCTCTTGTTGCGTATTTTGTATCCAAATTTGCCGCCGCAATCTTCATTTCCTTGTCCTACCTGTGCGTTGAAGTCTCCCATGATAACATTGAAGTGTTTTCTGGTGTCTATGAGTAGGGAGTTCAGGTCATCATAGAAGTTGTCTGTTTCCTGTTGGGTTGATTGCGAAGTGGGAGCGTAGACTTGGATTACATTGAGTTTGTATCGTTTTGAAAGTTGTATTGTGATGCAAGCTATTTGGTCAGAGACGGCTTTGAAGCCGGTTACATTGTCTTTGAGGTCCTTATTGATGAGAAAGCCAACTCCACTTTGTTTTACTTTCTCTTTTCCGTAGCTGTAAAGAAGATGTCTGCTCCTCACCTTTTATTTCGGGGAGAATATAAAGGGAAAAATACATTTCTCTGAAATCCTCTCATTACAGGCAACTCCAGGATTTAGAGAAGGGGCTAGGCGTCAAATGGAGCTGGGGCAGATGTCCATATGGAAGAATTTAATTTCACAATTTCAAAATTTGAAAAAGAGCAAATTTCAAACATCAATGTTATTAAGGTTAATTCATGGATACGTGGGATTATTTGGATTTTTTATTTATAAAATTCCTATACCTTGATGTTGAAGAATAGTTTTTGATTGGGCCTTGCCGAAGCAGAGTTGGAGGAACTGGACCCTCAGACCCCCTTCCCCTGCACTGTATCATTCATCACCCAGATTTTAAATTCCTCCTCAAATTTTGGCCTATGTGGGGTTGGATAACGAAGGCTATCTTAACCTTTTGTGCCATTTTTTAGGGGGAAAAGTGTCTTATATGCTGTCAAGAAAGGTAGGTAATACATTAATTAACTTCCTATTTTTGTGACTGGATCAATTGGACCCAATTAGGTTCCCTGCCAAATAGGTCCCCACACTAGGGTAATCTAATCTAATCTTGTCAAATGCATCTAACCCCATATCACAGGATTTACAGACAACATCAACAATCTTAATTTTCTTCTATAGTCAGTAGTGTCTGATTACACAAAAAGTGAAAAAAAAAATATCCCCCAGCCCCACCAGATTTTGACCACTAAAAGTAAAAAAGATTTCTCTTGGATTTCAACCCCTAATTTTTTAAATTTTTGAGAATGTACTTGAATTAAATCATGTTAATCAATTATAGAACTCCATAAAACATGATTTCCCTGAAATTTTCCAGCTTACATTTTAATTGCTCTCAATTCTATTATAATAAGACAATGATCAGATTTGTAAATAGACCTTTTTGCTGGTGTGGATTTCAATGTACAAATAATTAACCTGAGTTTTTAAAAAAAACGCATTTTTTTTCTAGAGTAGATCTATTGAATTATAAACCTGGAAATGGATTTGATGATCAGTCTGGATTTGAAGAAAAGAAAAAGGAAAGTTACATTATTGACCAATGTTGCATGCTCTGTGTCTTTTCCCATTCTGATTTAGAAATAGCCTGTAAATATTACATGATGATTGGTTGTCTAAACTCGTATGACTAATATCTATTGGTGATGTTGAGAGTTCTGCAAAACAGGAGAGAAATCCATCAACATGATTGATTGCTTTGGTGAGGTTATTAATGGTAAAGACAAAGGTAAGGTCATTAGACTGAGTAGACACGCAAACGCACACTCACAAACGCACACATGCACTTACACATATATATATGTAATATATATACATATATATGTAGCGTAAGAGTGGTCATATAGATTTGAAAATATGCATATATATGTTGAATGCATACATACAGCCATTTGCGTATGTAATAAAAAGTGCAGACATTTTTTGTCAGTTAATTTTTCTTGAGAATTTTTCAATTTTTCTGATGTTATTTCTTATAGTCAGTTCAAATGAGTACAAGAGTCATCCGAAATTCATGCTGTATATTATGTATTTATCCCCAATACCTTTAACCATGACTTGTCCTTTTCAAGTTGTTTTTTTTTTAATTTTGCATAATTTGTAAAAATTTTCAATTTTTAATCTAATTCGATACGCAATAGAAAACCTTGAAAAAAAACAAAGAATGGTCAAAAGTGCATTTGAACTGACCGTGAGAAAAAAAATCCGTTTAAAAGAAGGAATGTTGCCTAAATGCATATTTATATATGTATATATACATAAACACATACACACACACACACATATATTTAAGTATATATATTTATATGTACATATATATGTATGTATATATATACATATATATATATATGTATATATACATACATTAATTTAATTTGATACAAACAAAGTACCAATAAAAATCGTAGAAAAAGACTAGTGATGGTCAAAAGTACAATCAAACCAACAATGAGAAGAAAATACATTTTAAAGAGGGAATATTGCCTAAATACACATGTATATGTATATATACTTAAACAAACACAAAGACACACACACACACACACACACACACACACACACACACACACACACACACACACACACATATATATATATATATATATATATATATATATATATATATACATATATATATATACTTCGCTTTAATTTGATTTGATACAAACACAGTACCATTAGGAAATCTTGAAAAAGATGAGTGATGGTCAAAAGTACATCCAAACTGACTATAAGAAAAAACACGTATATATGTATATGTATACAAATACACACACACACACACGTACACACACACACACACGTACACACACACACGCACACACACACACATATATATATATATATATATATATATATATATATATATATATGTATATATATATATATATATATATATATATATAAATATATATATATATATATGTATATATATATATATATATATACATATATACTCATACATAGTTTTGATTTAATTTGATACTAATACAGTACCAGCAATAAAAGATGGAAAAGGCTAGTGATGGTCAAAAGTTCATTGAAACAGACTATAAAAAAAAACATCAGAAATCTGGAAAAACTTTCAAGATAAATAAACAGTCAAAAAATGTCTGCACTTTCTGATTATGCGTTAAAAAAAGAAATGCTGCCCAAATCCATATGTACATACGTATACATAATACATACCCATGCTCACACACACACACACACACACACACACACACATATATATATATATATATATATATAAATACTTAGTTTCAGGGTGAACCAATTTATCTATAGCTTTAAGAGAGAGAAAGAAATCAAGAAACTATACTTGAAGATATCACCATTCCAAATTCAGACTTTTTCAAACATATTCACAATCATTTAGCGTATCCCAAGATATCATTAAATTTAATTTCCTTGCTTAAAATTTTTGAATGGAATTGCAAGCACAGACCCAGATGGTGTCAAATAATGTCAAGTAATCATGAATTAATCTAAAAAACGAAAATTCATCTCTGGTTCACCGTTGACAATCCAACAGATGAAAACAACTTTACTTTATGCTTTGTTTTGGGTTTTTACATTGTTTTACCTGATTGTGAAAGAGTCCTGATCATTCTATGAGTTTTGATATTTGAATGGGTTGAACACCAGAAGAAAACTGTGGAATGGATCATCTGAAACATTGTAGGAGTGACAAAAGCAAAACAAACTTCAGTAGTTAGAAGAACACATGGAAAATATATATACAGGCCTAGTTAGTCAATCAATAGAAACCATCATATGACCAACGTTTTTTAACAGCATGCTGTGTTGGGGTTGATCAATTAAAAAATTGGAAAAGTGGGTGATCAATGAATGTTACAGCTCCTGCCTTTTGTTAAAACACTAAAAAGTCAGAATTTTCATCGCAGAAACATGGAACCAATTTAGCATAAACTTACATTGTAAAATGGATTGTCCAATAAAAACCTATTTTGTGAAGAATTTTCAAGAAAAAAAGATCATAGGTACATAAATACACACACATATATATATATAGCCAGCCATCTAGTCCAACTTGAAAACTGAAGAGGCCAATGTTGATTGTTTTGGTTGACAGTTTCTGATACGCGTCTGTGTGTGTTGGTACACCCACACACATACACATATATGTATATATAGCAAGAGAATGAGAGAAATCTATATATCTATATTTCTATACCTACATATATATATATCTATGATGTTTATGGATATGCACGTACATATATCCAGTATTTATATAAAGAATAAAAATCACGATAAAGTTCTATACAATTGAGATATTTAAATATAAACCATATTTGGTTCACAATTGGTAAAGATGAGATTTCATGTATCAAAAGCATCTAATCATAGATTGAGCAATCTGGGATAAAGTCTTTCAAGTAAGCAAGCAAATATACGTGTTGAAAAAAGAATGAAAGTTGCTTGCCAAAGAACACTGAGGTAAGGATGAGGTTCCATTATGTTGTGAGGTCACTTTATAGCAAAAGGCATTTGTCAACTTGTGCAGATTGTAGGAACCTTGAACAAAGAGAACCATCAGGATACTCTTAAGGATAATCAGAAAAGTTTGGCTCAAAATCTCTATGTTAAAAGGAATAGGGTATTCCAACAAGACAATGATTCCAAACCTGAGTCAAAGCTGGTGACTGAATGGTTTGGAAAGGGAAAGATCAATGTCTTGCCTGGGCCTTTGCAATCATCTTATCTAAATTATTTTGATCTTTTATGCTGTGATGTTTAGAAAAGAAATCCTGAGAACATATTGGAATTAGAAATGTTTGCAAAGAAGAATGGAATAATTTGTTTTAGATCCATCTATAATGTTTTAATTACCTTTAAGAACATATTTTTAAAAAAAAACAAGTTTTCACAAGAACGCTTGAACACAACAGGATTTCCCCACCAGAAAAAACTGCTCCTGGTGATTCAGTGAAATTGAAACTGCAATTAGGAAATAAATGAAAAATAAGAATTAATTTATACCCAAGTATCAGTATTTATTTTATACTGAACACATGCACACACACACACACACACACACACATATATATATATATATATATATGATGTGGAAAAATTAACTTCAAGGTAACAAAAGATAAATATGTAGTATAAAATAATATCAATATACAATACACATGAAAACTAATACAAAATGACATACCACATGTATGGCAAAAACTATATAATGAAGGGAGGTGGTGTTTGAACAACACTGCTGGAGTACCATGTTGATGTAACTGTTCTGTTTTTAAAATCCCCAAAACAGTTACATGGTAAACAAATGATGATCCCAACAAAAGTCAATTCGTACATTGTACAATAATAACAAAGTATAGAGGAAACAGGGGAAAAAAAACACTGAGGAAGATGACATAAATTTCATTGACAGATATTGGGAAATGAGTGACTGGAGTGAGTGACACAAAAAGATCTGTTGAAAAAGTTTTTAATGTTTAGTGCTTAAATCTGCAAAGCTTTCAAGAGCATATATATATATATATATATATATATATATATATATATATATGTATATGTATATGTATATATATATATATATATATATATATATATATATATATATATATATACACATATATTATATATATATATATATATATATATATATATATATATAGAGAGAGAGAGAGAGAGAGAGAGAGTCTAGAAGGCTTTACAGCTTTAAAAACTGTACATTAAAAATCTTTATCCAAAAAATTTTTCATGTCACTTATTTCCAAATATCTGTTAATGTAATTTGAGTGATTTTCTTCAGTGTTTTTTTATGCTTTACATATACTTTGATATTATGGTATTATATATATATATATATATATATATATATATATATATATATATATATATATATATATATATATATATGTAATGCATTAAGCTGATAATGGTACATAGCTGCTTGCAACAATATAAGTGTCCATAGGGTGATAAATCTGTCAAACAATAAGTTTCAGGTTCTTTCCTTCCTAGATCAATAGACAGATATCTGTATTCTTACCAATTCTGTCACCATATAATCTACTTCCCAGATACACAAATAGCCCAGAAGGGGTTGAAGTGAGCATCCCACACATCAATATGCCCCAACATCATGAAATCTGTATTTCTAAATATCCTCAGATAAAATCAAGAATCTTGCATTTAGCCACAATGTCTGGCTGTTAAATGTGAAAAATAGCATGATTTAAAAAAAGGAGAGTAAGGATGATGCTGGTTTTCCAAACTCTCAAATCAAATTAGAATTACGGATATGTTGGATAAAGTATTTGTTAAGTTTGATGTTTTGTCTTGCAGGAGTTTAACCATTTGAATGATATCATTGTCATGCAATGGTGCAGAGCTTTTGGAATATGTGGGAAAGGCGTTTCCCTTACTTCTAAGAGGAGGGAAAACAAATTTCCCTCAGTATTTATAATCAACTAAAATTTTCTATCCGAACAAACTATCCGCTGCAGCAGCCATTTGACATAGGTCGGACATATACTTTCCCCCAAATTTGCCAAAATTCTCAATTAGGGGCGTTGCAAAGCCAGCACTGTCTGAACAAGAGCTCATCACACCCTCTCATATTTTCTTGACCACCTTTTGGTATATGATCTCTAGGATTCACGTTGTGAGTCATGATGACTAACATTTGTCCAACATTCTCGTAGGCCATTGCCACTTGAGTTTTCTCTGTTGTTTCTGTAATAAACTGCACTGTCTTGTGATCTCTTTGAACGAAATCACTGATAAGAAAAAATAGCTAGTATGTGTCCAAATACTAAAAACATCTATAAAATAGGTTTGATAGCAAAACTTTTCTTACAGACAGGGGAGAACCTTTCTCTCCCCAAGAGAAGACAGCTCTGCATACCCTCACCCTTTTTTTTTTTAGCACTGTACCACTGATCTTGTAATAAATGAACACCAACTTTAAATGACTGTCACTGATTTTAAGGACACCTGTTGGGATAGCCCATTTAAATAAAAGTCAGACATAATGTTATTGATTTTTATAAGTTATTGACATCAGATTGTAGTGTAACAGGTTTTTTGCAAGTACTAAATTATAATACCATAAATACAGGTTGATAATCACTATCATGACATCATTAAGGCCAGGTGCGTGCTGGATGAATTATTTTGTGAAATGACAGTCAGTTAGGCTAGATGAAAAGTACTTACCTTTCAGACTTGTAAATCAATATGAATTCAATGAAAGATACAGATTATGTAAAAAAAGTGAGTTAAACTGAAAAATGGAAATTTGTAAAATAAAATGCTGAATAGCAGTTTGGGTTTGAGATTATATATTCATGGAGCAATATTCTCAGTCTTTATTTTGCTTTAATTATAACCTGGATAGTGGTGAAAACAAGTTTTGGGAACTAAGCATATGGTGAGGCTGTATCCAGGATTTATGCCTCAGAATTGCTGAGAAAAGTGAACCCATACAACTAAGAGTTCTGAGGCACTGTTAGGACCATGGGGCAATTGTTTTAATAATCAGACCAATTTCTGAGCTATTTTGAGACTTAAAAAAACCTGGAAATTGAAAAATAGGCATACGTTGTACTCTGCATATATCCCATTTTCACCGCTGAATCTGAAATATTTGAATGTACCTCAGCTCTGATATTTTTTAGTATTTACTAAAAGAAAGGGTTGATAGCTTGAGAAGGTCATGAAATCCTACCTAATATCTCTGTTTGTGAATTAATGAGCAAACACTAAATTTGCTGTATAAAACGTGACATCATATTGCCACTTTTTAAGTGTTGTGAATGCTTTTACTTACAATGTATACTAAATGAACATTCACCTTTCCCCTTAGCTACATGCTTGAAGTGTCCACAGCAATTGTCTTGACCCAATCAGCTAGGGACACAGCCAACAGTGTATAAAGACGGTGTTAGTAAATCAACGCAGCTGATTTGTCTTTGATAATGCCCAGCAACTGATCGGTCAATCACTGGCCGAGAAGCAGGTTTACAATCTGCAAACTTTATAGAGTCCATCTTGGATCCATGAATAAAAGATCATCGGGATAATTATTTGGCAGGATTGGTCACGAACTCATCCTACGGATGTTGGACTGGATGAAAATGAGTTGATTAATCCCTGAACTGTATGAGAGGTGAGAAACTGAGAAATGTCATCCAGATTTGCACAAGAGCAAACAACTCAAAGCCTAGGGATGATCTTGGAGACCCGCCATGACACCTTTAGTGACACAGAAGGAAATGGCCTGTAATAATATTGGGATCAGTCTGGATAATGTGCTGCTGGTCAGTTTAACTTACGCTCAGTAGAATATATTCTTAATCAAACTATGGAAATCCTTAGTGATGAGAAAGTCTTGTCGGCTATCCTGGTTTGTCAAAGGTATTTTACGCTTGGTTAGTGCCTGTTTCCTTCTCAGAACTAATGGATTGATAAAAGACGTAAGATTCCAATTATTGACTTTGCTTAGATTAATGTGGCACAAGGCCTTTATAGATGACAACTAGTGAAAATCAAACTTACTACTCTAAAAAATTGACCGTTTTATGTATTTTGTTTTCTTCCCTCACTTTTTTTGCTTGACGATTGTTTTATGTCTGTAATAAACAAAGCAGACAAATCAAATAATTAAATGATAATATTATATATATGTGTTTTGCATAATATTTTGTCCACTTAAGGGAATGGAAAAATACCAATATGTGTAAGTAGTGAATAAAATATATGGAGTTTCATGATCGAAATGATTAGCATTTGTTATTTACCACCAGTTGAAAACCCTTCTGGAGCCTAGGATTTACTGTTAGTTTCTTTGAAAGACCTAACAATGTATCCCCAGAAATAATCTGTAATATTCTGTTCATTCCAAACTGAGGTGAGAGACCATGGATTTGAACTACATTATTATTGAAACTTACCTTATTTGAAAATATTCTCCACTGTGAAAACTTGGATCACATTCAATTTAGATATCTGGGGGGGATAGAAGAAAATTTTTTGGACAAAAGTCCGGAAAGGTATTACTTAAAAACTTTCCCCTAGGTCCATTGAGTATGCATACCAAATTTGGAATCGGTGAATCAGACTTTTAGTATCATACTGAAATAGAATCATTATTATAATAATGGGTGTTAATGAAGACCAAACAGAATTTTTCTTTTAAATTCCAAAACTTTGATACTAAATTTTCCCCCAAGTCCACTCAGTATGCATGCAAATGTTGTTTGGGCTGTGCCCATGTTTGCGTGACAAACAAAGTGTTCTCACTCAAAGTGAATGGTCAGGATTATTGGCACCCTTGAATCTCTTGTATATGCTGTATGATCTCTCTTGAAATTAATGGATATCTATCAAATTTGTATCATCAGAATATTTTTATAGGATGTCTGAAGTAATTAAACCAAAAAAATCATCATTTTTCTGCAGACATGTGGGGTATTCAGAGAAATAGAGTTAGATAGTAATATTGGCACACCTCTTTAATATTTGATTGTATACCATTCATCATTCCTCAAAATGGTTTTTGTAGCCACGTAAAAGCTTCTTCATCTGTCAGCTGGTAGTTTCTCCCACTCTTCTATAATAATTTGTTCAAGTTCTTGAATGTTTGCTGGATTCTTGTAGTATATGGTATGTGTTGGAACCATGACTCCAGATTTTCACTCTCTCCAAAGATTTTCAATGAGATTCAGATAAGTATTCATTTCTGGTAGGTTTAAAACAGTCCGTTATTTCTTTTCAATCATTCTTATGCAATCTTGCATGCGTACTTTGGGTTTTTATCATGCTGAAGTACCCAAGATCTTCAGACCAAACCTAGTTTTCTTTCACTGGTTAGCACGTTTTGTTCCTAAATCCTTTTATAATCCTTTGATTTCATGAATCCTTTGATACAGTCAAGGCCTCCAGTAGTAGAGACAGCAAATCAACCCCAAAACATCATGGATCTTTTAAACTGTGTCATCAAAACTTCCATCTTGTCTAGGGTAACCCTGATTCTAAATCTTGAATAATAGTAGAAATAAAAAAAAAAAGAAGCAATTCTGCTTCTCCTCTGAAAAACAAACAAAAAAAGATACTTAAATCAGGAATCATATCTCAGAGGGCACTTTCATAAAAAAAAATATTCAGATCAAGTATCTAGTTTTATCTGAATTTTGCATTGTTTCATTTTATGATCTATGGTTATCTAACAGAAAAAAAACTTTCTATCTTTGCAAGGTAAAAAAAAGTTTTTTTTCTGATGAAAGCAGAAAAAAAAGCGATATTCAAAAGAATATAAAAGAGAAGGAGAACACTCATTATCAAACAGTTTGAGAATCAAAATAAAAGGATCGATAGTAATCAAAACTAAATATCAGAATCAATATGTCTGGGAAGAATAAACAGTGTGGAGTTCTTGAAGTCTAGAAATGGTAAAAATATGTATTTGCAAAGAAGAAAGGGTTTTGTTAGCAATAGTAAAAAGTTGATGTTTGTTTGCAATATTTGGAATTTTCCTACTGTCAAGATTTCTAAAGTTTTCAGATGTCTGACTTTTATCATTTCCTGATTATCTAAAATTATTTAATGAGTTTAACCAGTGAAATTATGAATCTCAACTACCCTATGTTGGGGATGATAAATAAAAAGTTGAAAAAAGAGGTGATCAATGAATAAGTTACTGCTTTCACCTTTTGTTTGGCTGGGAACACTGGAAAAGGTCCAAATTTTTTTTTAGAAAGTGGGCACAAAATGGTGATCAATTTAGCATAAACTTACATTGCGTAGTGAATCCACCCTTCAAAACACCTTTTCAAGAGAGGAATTTCCCCCCAAAAAAAACAAATATTTTCCCTACTTATTAAGAGGAATGTGTGTGCAAAATTTCAACTAAGAATGCTCAGGGCTGGATGAAGTTCATATAGGTAGATAGATATAAATGTCAGAAAACACAGAAAATCCAAACCGAGCAACAGAGATTAAACTGGTCTGTTGTGGGTAGCACTTATCATTAAATAAAGAAAACTGAGAGAAGACCTATCCCAGTGACGGGATTTCCATTCAGGTACTTCCTGTAGAAGTCTTAAGTGCAGCCTTTGGCCTCAATAGGAGATCATGGATTTGAACAATGTATTTATTGAATCATACCTTGTTGGAAAATCATCACTAGCATGAACTCTTGGATCACATTCAACTCAAATATCTAGGAGGCATTTCATAAAAGATAGGAGAATTATAGTATGATAGAATAATAAAAGATGGATGAAAATCAGATTGTTATCATCAGCGTAAGTGTGGATGCAGACCACACAATAATTTTTTTTTTTCAAATTTTCAAAATCTAACTTTCTAAAAACATATCTTGCCCTGGGTTACCATTATGAGACACAGGAAATTTCATGGAGATGTGTTATGTGGTTCCTGGATTATGCTGTCACATACAGATGGACAGGCATTTTGTGAATTACAATAGGATGGCTTCAATTCTAGCAGTCAGCTACTGATATGATCTAAAATAGTTGTAATTATAGTCAAGGTATTCTGGGTACAACTTTTAATTGGCCTTTATTTAATAGTCCCTTGCAATTTTAAGTAACAGATGATCAAGATAAGAATTTGCCTACCTTCTCTAAAAGTAAGATTGTTACTCTACTGAAAAGTTCCTGTTGGCAGCTCCTCAAAAGTACTCTTTGTAATTTCTAAGTGAATCATTGAAAAAAGATAAAAAAGCATTGAAAATGTTTCACTTTAAATCGACTTCCATTGATATCTCTAAAAATCAATGTAAAGTTTTTAATGATTAATCTAATTATTTACACTTGAATCATATTTCGTTTTATATTATATATTTGTGTGTTATATTTAGATATTCCAATATTATTTCTGTAGGTTTGATCAAGCGGAGAGAAAGAGGGAGAGTTTGCAAAGAAGATGATGAGATGTTTTGATCTACAGTCACATGTGAGTTTCATTTCATTGCGTTCGCAATGAATAAATTGCAAGAGTACATTGCCAAAGAGCTCTGTTCTGGTTCCGTCTGTTTACAGGACATACTCTCAGAAAGAGTGTAGCTTCTCTAGGTACTAATTGGTAAAGCTCAGACATTTCTTTGAGAATTTTTGTTCCTTTTCAACAATGAGGTCTTCTTTTGCTTTTGCTTAAAAAGAAAAAAAAAAACCCTACCCAAAGTTAAGCATGGTGGAGGATCCTTGACATAGTGGGTCTGCTTTGCTGTCACTGATACCAGAAGCCTTGGCTATATTGAAGGAATCATGGAATGATAGGATTACCAAGTGATTTTAAAGCAAAAGGAATCCTGGAGCTGGGGAAGAGTGAGAAATACTACCTACCAGCTGATAAGTGCAAGAAGCTTATAGATATCTATAAGAAACATTTGGAGGCTGTCATCATTTCCTGAGAGGGCATGCAATGATTATTAAGGAAGTTTACCCTTATTACTGTCATATTTCCTATTTGTCCTTCAAAATTGTAATTACAGCACATCATTTGAAAACTAATGTTTTCTTTTGTTGATTTACTTTATTTCTAAAGATATTTTACAGGTTATCCAAAGAACCAAAGAGTGCCAATAATAGTGGCCAGAACTATATAAATATATGTGTGTGTGTGTATGTGTGTGTGTGTGTGTGTGTGTATATGTGCATGTGTATGTGTGTATGTGCATGTGCATGCAAATATATATTCAGATCCATGATGTTCACTAAATCTAAATTTAATATAAGAATGTGGACAATGAAAGACAACTCTGTTCAGAATTTCTTGAGAATTGAGAATTCCCACACGGAATAAGCACCTGAGGAAAGAAAGAGAACACACGGAAAAGGGCTGAAAACAACAAAAATGAAGAAACTCATTCAAACCTTTTCTCAAATTAAAAAAAAAATAATAAATAGAATCAAGATTTTTCCAACATTTTGCATCTGCTTTGAGATATCTTTATAACTTGCTAATGGTATCCGAGTGCAAATAAATATTTATGTTGAACTTAACAGTGGGTATCGCAAATCATGGAAGATGACCTGTCAAGGTAGATTAAAATACACTTCTACCAAAGTGATCATAGATCTTTGTATTTTGCAGACAAAATGATTGATAGGCTGTTTGCAAGAGAAATAAAATATTAGGGAGCAACTTTATTGCTATTAGAAACCATCAACCAAAAATTGTCACTAAAATGGTCAGAATAGGTTTCTTTAGTTTGCATGTATGTATGTATATATATATATATATATATATGTTGTATGTATAAATCATGAATAGAGGCTGCAGCAAAGAATTTAGAAGGCTGAAATACTAACCTCATCATACCCAATACCAAAGGTTTCTTTATTTCTACACGGGTCAATCTTGATTAAGGTGGAGGGGGTCTGAACAACACCACCCACAGCCTCTGTCAAAGAGCTGCACATAGCTTTAGAGCCACAATATGTCCTCATCTTTCCTCTAGTGATTGATATGTAAAATTATTGACTTCCACAAAAACACGAAGAAAGAAATGTATTGAAATGTATCATTATTTATTCACCTCCCAACAAAGCTGGAATGTGACCTAAAGTCAAGTTTGAAGTGTTTGCCAACACACGTACATGTTTGCAAAAACAAAAATTGCCCTCTCCTTCAAGTGTAATGGGGAGGTCCCCCCCTGGGACAACTGACCCATCAGACACTTGACATACTTTACTTTTCAAGATCAAATCCTGAGCCAGGTAAGAATATATATATATATATATATATATATATATATATATATATATATATATATATGTGTGTATGTGTGTGTGTGTGTGTGTGTGTGTGTTCTGAGTTTGATTTTTATGAGACTCATTATAAAAGGAACTAATTTTTGCCTTGATTTTTTCCCTTACATAATTTTATTATAATGCAGATAGAACCTAAGACTTCAGAATTAAAAGTATTGAAATTTATTACTAAGCTAAAAAGACAAAGTACCAATTAAACATATATGTTAACAAAAGTTTGCACTTTTCCATTCATGGAAAATCTGTAGTGAATTCAAAATATTCAAAAAATATATTCTGAAAGAATCAGATGCTTTGATCTTCCTATTTGTGCTGTACCAGAATGTAAGAACAATATTTGATTTGAATTTTCAGTCATACTTGTAACTTTCTATTGTCCAAAGCAACAACTAAATATTACTGTTACCTGTAAAACGATAATTCAGTAAAAGCCATGGTAGACACCATAATTCACTAAACTGTGGTAGACATTATGAAGGCAAAACCATCAAGCCCATGAAAATGAGAATTAAAGTACACTGGAGGGCCATAACATGTGGCAAGAGAGTGGAATGGGCCCAGGCCCTAATGGGATGAAGTGCAAATTATTGGCAGGAAGAACGGTGGGCAAATATGACACCTGAAGGAAGCGGCTCGTACACATTGTTCAGTCAAACCAATCAGCCTAGTAACCATGAACATCAATAGCAACTGGGAACCTCTCATCATAAATAACTTCTTGGAAAAAAGAAAACAGATAACCCAATGCGAGGGAAGCAACTTAGAATTTGATACCAAAAACATGAACCACATACTTAAAAAATGGAGGTGATGTGTCCACTCTGATTGTGCACACTCTTTGAGAAATGATTCCATATTCTTGAACCAACAACACTCGATGAAAGCCCAAGGGTACACTGCCAAATTATTTTCAACACACAGACCACATTATACATAATGATTAATATACTCAGTCCAACAAAATTTAGACAACAATTAATTAATTCTCTTGAAACATTAAGAAGATTACATTCCATCTTTGTTAAAATCTTCAACAAAATACACCATATAAAACCATATCCAATGAACCATGAGGTCAAGCCTTTTTGATACAATATACATGAAACATTACACCAAATACTTTGCCAATGATTTCATTCTCATAACCATTTCTCAACAAAATATATCATAGTAACCATGTAAAACCATGGATCTTTTTTATAATAGACTCATTACTGATAGGAAAACAATTTTCGCCCTATTGCTGAGTTATTTCATTTCCTATAAGTTGAGTTTTGGGCAATGATTCTACTTTACTCAATAAGAATACTACACAGAGTCATGTCAGCTCATATGTCAGTTGTACATTTACTCACTATCTGTTTGTCAATAGTTTGGTTTTTAATTACATATGCAGCCACAGTGTTCATAAAACTTTCACTTCTACAAAACAGGGATTCTATAATTTAATTTAGACCTCTTTCATGTCGTTTTTGTTTTATTTCCATCACAGTATTCAGTTTGTTGTTACAGTCTAAGAACATAAAGTTAACATCATCGATCAGAAATGAAGCCAGAACAAGAATGAATTTACATCTCATATCCTTGGAAGCTCATCAGACACCTGACGGTAATTTACTGATGAGGCCACAAAAATCAATCAGCAGGCATCATTCAAATATATTTTTATAGTTAGACCCTCTATTTTTTGACCTGCTCCATGTTATATTGTTTGTTTACACTTATCATAGGTAGACATAACAATCTTGAGTAGTCAGAATTTTTTAGATGAAGCATAGTTATTATTGATTTTTTGACTAGTATTCCTTTCATCTCATTTTTGTTGCTTCTCATCACAATGTTCTGGACAGAAAGGCTCCCAAGGCATTTATGATGCAAGTTTGTCAGATGTGATCTCATTACCTCCAACCCATGTCACTTACTTAATGATCATAGAATGTTAAATGAATAAGGAACAAAAATAAGAAAGACAGAAAACAACCAGGACTGGTTAGTCACTCAATAGAAACCGTCTTTTGGCAGCTTGTTAATTAAAAATGAAAAGTATCGTCATTTTTTTTGTATTGAAAATTTATATTGGGATGTGGACCGAAATCGTGAATGAAAGAAATATCACTTGTTTAATAGCTTGGGGTGGATAGGTCTCATATCGATCGGCTGTTTGTTGTGGTCTGGGAGTGGTTCATTTTCTGTTACAACTAATTAGGGCTCAGTTTAATGCCCATGGGGATCTGACCCTACAGTCATTATGCAGAGTAGAGCTTGGGTTTGTTGGATTAATATCAATGATGGCTGGTCTTACGGGGTTAATGGACTTCAATTCTCTTTATCAACTTCCTTTTATACAACCAAGAACATATTCACTTCGAATAAAATCAAACAATTTTTTATAATTTTACTTATCTTAAAGTTGACATATAAATATCTTCTATATGTGAGATGCTCCAAGGTATAATAAATACATATAATATAATATGTCACATTGGGGGTTAAAACATTGGAAGAGAGGGAGATCAATGAATAAGTTACTTCTCTTGCCTTTTGTTGAGCAGTAATCACTAAAAAGTCTGAATTTTAAAAAAACGACCAATTAAAACTTCAATGCAAACTGATCCCCCCAACTAATTTGGAGGGAAATTTAAAAAAAAAAAAAGAAGTTTTTTGCAGACATGATAAGGAGTGACTGTTTTCTAGCTCCATAGGTGCAGCCGGTACACATTATGCAAGCTTACATACATACATACATATATAGCCAGCCAGACCAACTTGAAAACTGACGAAACCTATTCTTCCAGTTTTAGTGATAACTTTAATTCAAGGTTTCCAATTAGTCAAAAATTTATGATAATGACAGTTCTTTATCCAAGAAGTTTGAACAACAGGAATCCTGCTGTTAGAAGTTGCGAACCAAACTTTTGGAGATGAAAACAAATTACAATGAGTTTCTCATTTAAGAATTAGGAATGTAATACTGAGGAACAAATTAATTATCTAATTCTGTGTAAACTCATCTAAAGATTTTTAAACTATGCATGCTCTTTGGCATTGAGCACCTCATTATTTCAAAACATAACCTTGTTTAAACTGTGTTTCTTTAATATTGTTACAATATTCAAATAAATATTTTTTTGCTGCTGACTATTACTATTGCTTTTAATTTTTTACTCCCCCTCATTTTAATTCCATTTTTAACTTGTCACCAAATCAAATCCAGAAGATTTCTCAGACTCCCAGGATTGGTCAGATTGCAGCAGCTCAGATTGGCTAAATGATAGCCAAGACCTTTGATACTAAGAAGTCATGTTTCCCAATGTTCATAATGACAGAAACAGATTTAATCCAAACAGCCATCAACAGCATCCAAATCTGGGAGATTAAATTAGCTTAGCATAAGAAATTAATGAATTTCTTTTAAATTTTATTTTGTTTTAATCGTGAACATTCATTTTTTTTTTAATAATATTTCTATACTTTTTGCTAACTCTCTTTAAGTGTTTTTTTTTCTTTTTTACCAATGCGATTTCAGAATTTTCTCCTGATTTGAAAATATTTTTTGATATTAGGAATTAAATCTGAGTATGCCACTTTCTTTATTTTCAATTTTTTCAAATTTTGCACATTTTTTACTCAAGCAATAAATGCTCAAATACAACCCGTATATAAAACACTTCTGTGAATTTTCATTCATTGAATATTTTATTGTTTTGGTCACAAATCATCTGAATTTGACGTTTGTGTTTTTAACTTTGATTTACAATTAGTGATTTAGAATCAAAGATTGAAAAACGTATGTTTTGTTGAAGTGACAGCTCTGTAAATTTTATGGTACTTTTTTATCTATGGTGATTTGGAATAATACACAGCCTTTTATTCAGGTTTCAGGTTAGTCAGTGGAAGTGAAAAAAGTATAAAAAATACCTCTGGAGATAAATGTCTCTTGATATATACAGCCAAAGTCATACGTAGATAAAGAGTGATATCTGTTTTTTTTTCTTTTTAATATGATATACTTTGTAGCAGCCTTGTAGTAATGGCAACAAACAGAATGATATCAGATAATTGTTGTCAAACTCAAGTACAAAGTTTGTTTGCCTATTATACAATATATCATTACAATAAGAACAACCCTTGTCAAATTGATGGATGTGAAACAATATGTAAAATCTACTTTTCCCTACCAGGATTTGAACTCATGACTGACTGATTACCATGAGGCTGTCTAACTGATCAAGTAGAATTGACAAGTTTTTGATATTTACGAGAATCTATCACAGATATGCACAAGCCTATTTCATTCCAATAAATAAATACATTTATGCAAAAAAGTTTATTTCTATAATTTTTCAGCTTGTCATGTATGCAATTCAAAAGTTACAGTATTCACCCTCAGTCAGAATAGAAGGAATGTAATTTGACCCGGCATTAGTCCAACTTGTATTACAAGGTTTCCTGCTAACAAGTTCTTTGGCATTTCTCAGATGTACGTTACACTTGTTACTTCTTCAGTGTTGACTTGTTATTTTCCCCCACCCAGAATAAACAACACAGCTCATAAATCAAAGTTTAAAAAGCTTTATATAGGTACACCCTGAGATTAATTAGGCACCCTACTCCTTTAGTAAAACTTCACCTGGCCAGACAGTTAGCCAGCCAGCCAGCTGGACTAACTTGAAAACTGAAGAAATGTTTGTTGCCAGTTTTGGTTGACGGTTTCTAAAAAATTATACACCAAAATAATAATAAACAATAAAGATGAGGATACTAGTTTTAAAAAGTTGTGGAATAAGGATAACTGATAGACATTAGTGTAATGTATGTAGTTGTTAAAATGAAGAGGAAGTACATGGGGGCAAAGCATGTTCATATCTCTCAATTTCAGCATAGGTTATATGGTCTGAAAAGACCCCTTAAATTGGCCATATCTTTGAAAAAAAAATTACCGATGAGGACTTATATTACCGTGGAATCACCAGCTGCTCTGGTTCACTACACTCATCCCTCTGATGACAGAGCATATATCCTAGATACAACCTAACTGCGTATCTAGTTCCCAGATCCCATTTCCATCACTGAATATATGTGACATATCATCCTTCAGTTACCAAGTGTTATAATGTGGAGAAAGGTTGCAATGAGAAGGAAACCAATGATTTCCTGCAAAGGTATTTGTATCTGATTAATAATTTTTTTGGACTAGACAACACTCATTTCCTGCAAAGGTATTTGTATCTGACTGATACTTTGTGTGGACGGGGCAACATTTATTTCCTGTAAAGGTATTTGTATATAATGAATACTATAACAAAAACTTCTGGTTATTTGAACAGTAAGTGTGGTCTTCTACTTGGTGTTGCTCACAACGTCTTTCACTTGACTCTCCAAATTGAGCTCTACTCTATCCTGACATACCTCATCTGCCAATCATTTATATAATATGGCACTCAGACAAATAGAAGTGGTAGGAGATGACATCACAATGCCAAAATCACAAGGTGAAATGTTTTGCCTGGAAATATAAAAATTAATGGAATAAGATGAAATTTTTATCATATATTATTTCAATGAATATTAACAATCGGAACAGTTCTGGTAAGTCACAATAGAAATAGTCATGCAGCCAATATTTTTGGGCAGCATACCATGCTGGGAATGATCAATTAAAAGATTTGAAAAAAGAATGATTAACGAATAAGTTACTTATCTCTCCTTTTGTGAGGTAGTGATCACTGGAAAATCTGGAAACAAAGGATCAATTCAGCATAAAATTACATTGTGAACTGAACCCCCTCTAGATATAATAAGGAGTAAATATTGAAAATGTCAGTTCTCTTGCTTCATTGGCATAGCCAGCATACATACATGTATACATACATGTATACATACAAACATACATACATACATACATAGCCAGCCAGTTTCTATTAGAAGGACTGCAATAGATTCACATAACTTTACAATACATATACATAGAGTTGTATATTATACACATATAAGTTATTTAATGTGACTTTACATTACTTTATTCTATACAACCAAAAGAAGGATGGGGAAGGCAAAATCAGGGAGAACCTCACTATATTGAAACGTCACTACACTCATTAAATATTGTCCGTTTATGTTAAAGAGATCATATCCTTCAGTCTATTTATTGGGATAGCCAGAATATCCCATTCTTTCTCCAATGACCCTTGAAATTCCACAGCTAATGGAGACAGGGTTGTTTATTGCAGAACCCTGTGGCACTACTTAGAACTTGGGGACAATTTAATAGATGTCAAACAGTTTCATGTCATCTGGTTGATAAAAAAATTCTCACGACAGAGTGGTTCACCAATGAGTATAAGATGTGTACATTAAGAATAATGTTTCTTGTCTGAAAATATTATCGTTTGGCATCTCACACTTTATTTTCCTTTATATATTTTTCTTAGTCTGTTTACATTTGTGTATGTGTCTGTATGCATGGATGTAGGTGTAGACGTGTGTTTCCCTTTTTCTGACATATGAGAAAAAAAGTAGGTAAATACGTAAAATACCATATCATTGTACTATTACTGTAGAATGGATAAAAAGGGACCAATAGTTCAAGCTATATAATAGATACATACATATATACACTTGCAAATAGACAGTATATGCATTTAACTAATGGGCCAGCAGATAAAATTTATATGTATATATATATATATATATACATATATATATATACTCTCATCTTGTTTATTCTTGGTCTATTCGTATCTGTCAATTCAAGTTATATATAGAGAAATGGATATACATGATTTGACAGAATGATTATACAGCAATGCTCTTACCATTGAGCTAATATAATGCAATTTATAATCATTTTGTCAGATCATGTATATTCATTTCTTAATACATAACTGTCGCATTGAAAGAGGCGTATAGACCGAGAATAAACTAGATGAGAATTTGGTGTGAAAACAGGTATTCAGGCTTTTGTATTACCGGCGAATGTTTAACTCAATGGTAAAAGCATTGCTACATTCCAGCGGCTACCTTACTGGTGGCAGGTTTGGTTCCTGCAGCTGCCCAATTTTCTTTAATTGTTTATCCAATCTACGTTGTCTTAGGTGAGTGATACAATAACTGTGTAATGACAGGAGATCATTTGAAATAACTCCCTATAAGATATGAAATAATTTATGATCATTCTGTTGGATCATATATATCCATTTCTCAATTTATGACTGTCGCGTTGAAAGAAGTAAAATAGACCAAGAATAAACGAGATGATAATTTGGTGTGAAAACTGGTGCTTGGGTCTTTGCATATATACATTCATATGCATTAGATACCATCAAGCAACATTGTAACCAAATCTATTAACAGAGGTTTTTAAGTTAGGCTGGCTGAGCAGCTGGCTGATCATGTTCACACCAATGGTGCTAGAGGGCTGAAAATTTCAACATTTACTCCTTTTTATGTCAAGAAAAAAACGTTTTGTACTGTTTTTTCACCTCCCCAAAAAATGTTTTCCGTGGGGAGTTTAGTTTGCAATGTAAGTTTATGCTAAACTGGTTCCTTTTTTTTTTGAGTCCAATAATTTTTAAAAATTCAGACTTTTTAGAGATTACTGCCCAGGGAAAAGTGAGAGAAGTAACTAATTCATTGATCTTCCCTCTGCCAGTTGTTTTAATTGATCACCTACAACAGATCATGCAGAAAAAATTTGTTGATCATGTGACAGTTTCTATTGGAGGATTAAGTAGTTCTGTGTGTATATATGCTTGTGTATATATATATATATATATATATATATATATATATATATATATTGATAGACTTTTTTGAATGTACATGCTTACAATCAGATATCAGGTATTATCAGTTACTAGAGCAGCAATTTCAGTTCCATTTGTGTGCCTCATTATGCTGGCTCTGAGCCAGAGTAAGCTCACATCCACTCTCTTCTTTGGCAACCATTTTGGCATGCCAGTAACAAGACATGCTTTGCTGATCCTATTTTCCAAGTGAATAACCATTTTACACCCTCACACCCACATCGTTGATATTGTCAACCATTGCATAATGCTAAAAGAAGACATTTTTTTTCATCAAGACATCTAGGGATCAGATAAAGTGAAGGGCTAGATGGATCCATGCTTTTCACTAAGTGATTAGTGCTAACTGAATGTGAACAGTCCCTCGCCAAATTCGAACTCTGATTCTTTTTCACATTCTGTTAACGATTAGGCTACGTCACACCTCTAATTTGAATGCATACAATTGTAAAAGCCAATATCCGATTGAGTGTCCATTTTGAGTAGACAAAGTATAATAGATAAATTTCTCTGACTTTAACTTTGTAAAGGTTACTGTCGAATGCACAAACATCTTGAAAAGGCTTT
The DNA here is from genome assembly GCA_963457665.1 of Thysanoteuthis rhombus. Lineage (NCBI taxonomy): Eukaryota > Metazoa > Mollusca > Cephalopoda > Oegopsida > Thysanoteuthidae > Thysanoteuthis > Thysanoteuthis major. The sequence continues at coordinate 59,027,911 of OY735213.1, read as the reverse complement.
GGGAAAAGATAACACTTAAAAGGGTTAAAGATCTCTTCTCAAATTGATTTCCGCTCAGATAACAGTTGCAACTGAACTACAAATAAATGCCTTTGGTAATCAATGCTACCCATAACAGACCAGTTTAATCACTGTTGCTGGGGTTTGGGTTATTCATGTGTTCTGATATTTATTTCTATCTATCTATCTAACAATTTATTGTAGAAGCTTGAAATTTTACATACTCTCTCCTTTCAATGAGTATGAAAAATGCTTTTTGAAAATTCTCCTCCAGAATGGGTATTTAGTGGGGCATTCAATATGCAATATAATTTCATGTTGAATTGGTCACTAGTTTGAGCCTGCATACTTTATGAAAATTGAGACCTCTTTTAGTGTTCACAGCCAAACAGAAGAGAAGAGAGGTAATTTTTCTTTGATTACTCCTTTTCCCAACTTTTAAACAAAGCATATACGGATGGTGATGATTCATAATTTTCCTTGGAATGCTAGTTTTATTTTTTTTTTTTTTTCTAGATGTAGACACCCATTTCTATGAGTAGGATTAAAGAAACTCCTCAATATACCGATGAGTGAAGAAGCTCAAAGCTATTTGCTATTCGGAATCAATTTCAATGAACATTAACTTTCTAAAGGTTACTGTCGGTTACACAAACCGAGATTGAAAAGGCTTTGGGAGGAGATATCTGGATTGAAGACCTCATTGATTTATATATTATTCCAGTAACCTTAAACCACCTTTCAGGTAAACTGTGAATTGCATCATAAAAGAACAATTCTGGTTTTAATTTGATGAAGTATTTGAGGAGATTTCCAATATCTTGACTTTGTTGGATCTGCTGACCAGAAAAAGGTGGGAGTGGAGGGGTCCTGACCCATCCAACTTCTTCAAGATTGACCTTCCTGATTCATGCAGAAATGAAGAAGTCAGATAGGGCGAGGCTAGTCTATCGGGAAAACAGAAATAAATATAAATACTTCAGAAAATTGTGATACCTCACCAGAAGGTTACATTTAGACAAAACTTGATTTGTGTTGCAAACCAGTGTTGCCGTTTTGGCACTTTTCCCAGTAAATTTAGCAAGTTTTTTGTTTTGGCAGTGCAAAAATCCAAAGAGCAGTGACATTTCTAAGCAGTTTTAATGCCATTTCTTTCGCTATTTTCACTCTTTTTAAGCTACTTTCAGTAATTTTTCAGACAAATCTAGCTATTTTTTGCCTCTTAAATGATAATAAAATGTCTAACAAAGTGTTTATTTCATTTTGGCATCTTTTGACTTTTTTCGTGGTTGATTTAGCTCAAAAAATTTCATGAGTTAGCAACTCTACCTGGACCCCACCAAAATCTTTGACCAAGCTTTGCCACTGGTCATATGCATTGAAGCAAAGGTGGAACTGCTGCCCATTTAAGCTTTATGGTTGTTTGCTACATTGCATTCATGATATAGGGAAAGGCATTGTCAGGTAGAAAAAATGGGTCTTTTCTTTTCCAATGCATCATTCAAATGAGCCAATTGCTCACTGGAGCATTGCACAGCAGCAATTTGTTCAGATTTTGACAAGATTTCCCATTCGAATTCCACCAAACATGGAGAAGAACTTCTCTCAGGAGGCTGCCTTGATTTTCTAAAGTGTGAATTCTTGTAATAGATCCATTATTTACCACCAGTGAATGTCTGGTCCAGAAATAACTTTTTCCTTTGTTGATCCAGGAGAGAAATATATGTGGATATTTGAACAGTGTCTGATATCCCTTTTCTGTAAGTTCATGCAGAAGCGATTGCTCTAGCTTATGAATTTTTTTCAAGGCTTGTGAATGGCTTTTCACAGTTAACTGATTGTACACTGCAGACTCGTTATATTGTGATTCAATAGAATATGGAAAGGTTTGTAACATGCTTAAAGCATGAACTCCAATTTTCAAAACGTTGAATTCTGCTCTCAAAATTGTAGCTAGATACAAAAATAGAAACACTCCAACTGATTCAGGTTACACCAATTGTAAGAAAGGAATGAATTAGACAAAAACATTTCAGAAGTTAATAAACAAAACTCGTTGCCTATTTCTCACTCATTTGCCATATGTATCAACATTTTGTCAAAATGTAACCTTCTGGTGAAGTGTTGGGATTTAAAAAATTTTTATGTTTATTTCTGTCTTCCTACCTGACTAGCCTTACCTTACCCCAACCCCCATGGTTCTCCCTTACAGATTATCAATCCTAACTCTCATGTTATAATGGGTGTAGTATATTTCCACCCTCAGGGTTCTCTCTTCCTTTCTGCATGAAGTATGAGGGTTAATCTTGAACAAGTTGTTGGGCATAACTTGAATCGAAGTTCGAAAGAATTGAAAATTCATTATCACGTGGACTCACTTATAATGCAGGAGAAAATTATAGACCCTGACTCCAATGCTACAACAGGTCTATAATGTAAAAGCAATGAACGGTTTTGCAAACTTCAAAGGCACTTCTGAGATTTTGTAAACAATGAGAGAAGATACAGCCGGCAACTTTCGCATCAATCTGATCTATTTACATACTAGGCCATGTTTATATACCTATATTTTCTGTACATCACAGTGCTAAATATTGATCAGTCTCTCTTACAATCTTTTTTTTTTTTTTCGTATTTGTATATAAAATCTGGGTTCGCTGTTGCAGAACATGAAATAAGAAAAATGCAGAGCTGCATAGAATTTTCAACATTTTTTACAAATAATGCATTTACAAAATCATTTAAATACCACTAACATTTTTCAACAGTGTGGGTATTGATAATATATATACAGTAGGGGCAATAAATATTTGTTCGGTATGGAAAATTGAATGATCCATCAAATAACTTTCTTCATACCCATTATACTATGGTCAAATTATGCAACAAGATATAACACAGGCAACGTTGAATATAGAATCAGGAGTGTGTGCATGGATAAATTGATGGAACTACAGGTATGAAATAACAAATATATGTAAACTCATATCCAAGTAGGCATTTTGCAAAAAAAAACCTGTCTGATCTAGCAACGGGCATTTAATGTGCCATGTGAAGGGTTAAATACTTTTTCCATAAATTCACTCTAAGCTCAAGATGCTGACTTCCTAATGTTCGTTCTATCGATTTTCTCTCGTATGTTTTCTTTCTTGATCTTTTTTTTTTTCCTGCATGTTTTCAGGAATTTATTTGTGCTTTTGGTGATTTTCTGGCACCAACCTGATTTAGTTTACAAATTGAAAATCTAAACTGTCTGGCTTGCCCTGCACCCGCTACTGACAAAAAGTTTTAAAAAATATGTGGAAGAAAAATACAAGAATAAAATCATCAAAATAAAAACACGCTGTAAATCAAATATAGAAGAGAACTTACATATATATACATACATACATATGTATGTATATATATATATATATATATATATATATATATATACCTATACATATTTATATATATAAGTATTTTTATGGATGTACATTCATATAATATGTAGATATAGATAATATTGGTTAGTCATTTGATAAAAACTGTTACCTGACCACTGTGTATTGGCAGCATGCTATGCTAGGGGTGACCGATAAAAGAATTGGAAAAAAAAATGATCAATGAATATTTTACTACCCCCAGCTTTTGATTACTAAAAAGTCTGAATTTTCAATACACAAATGTGAATGCTGCTGGACAAATACTAAGGGATCAATTTAAAATAATTTACATTTCAAGTAGACCCCTCTCCTTATGTGGGGGAGGGATATTCAAAAAAACAAAAAAACTTTTTTTGCGTCATATTAGAGAGTAAATGTTGAAAATTCTAGCCCTCTAGCTCCTTTGGTTTAGTCTGTATACGATTTACTGGACCTATTTGGAAAATGAATAAAGCTATGTTGACAGTTTTGGCGACAGTTTCTTATATATATGCGTTTATGCAAAGTGAAAATCAAATATACAATAGAATTTAAACACATATACACAAATACACATACACTTACGTGTGTAATTACTTTTCTATAGATGTACATTTATATAGCATCTACATATATATGTACACGTAAATTTTTCTAGATGAATATATATATGCGTATGCTAGAGTTAGTGGGGGAATGAATGTACGAATTTAAATAGACACAGGTCAAGAAGAGAAAGATATACTTAAGTAAGTAAATAAGTTCACAAGGAAATTATGTGTGTGTGAGTGAGCATGTTTTTGTGTGTGTGTGTGTGTGTGTGTGTGTGTGTGTGTGTGTGTGCATGGATATATGTGTATGTATCTGTGTGTCTATTTCTGTACGTTTAAAATTATTGTAGTGACAGGTCATAAAAAAGACAAAACTACTTGAAATAAACAAAACAAATCCACCAAGAAAATACGTGTAGATGTATTTGAGTGAGCAAAAACACACACTTAAAGACAAAGACAAAAATACATTAAAACAATCTTAAACACATTCACGAACAAATGCATACGCATGCACACACACACACACACACACGTACACTCACATATATATATATATATATATATATATATATATACGTGCATGTGTTTATGTGTCTACATATGTATAATTATTGTCGACATAGCCAAGAAAAAAGCCAGTACTAGACCAAAATAAATGAACAAATTCACGAAGCAAATACGTATAGATATGCATCTGCGTGTGTTTGACTAGGCAACTAGAAGTTATCGCGAAGAAATTTAGTTGTTCAGTCGGAAAAAATTTCAACCAAGCCAAAAAGAGAACAACTAAAACCATAGCCAGCATTATCTATCACCGACAATGTTTGTATTGGCTGCATGCAGAGAAATTAATTGACTAGATGTTTGCTTCTTGAATACAACAAAAATTTGAACAAGATACACATGCATGCTTTCATCAATAAGTGTGTCAAGTGGATTTCTGTACATAAACGTTTTCAGGAACTCATAATACACACGTTTACAGTTGCAAATATTGAATCATCATAGTCCTACGAATGGCCCTCCTGACCAACCAACCATGTGGGCTACAGATACTTCTCACTTTGCTCATCCATGTCTATCTATGTTTGTGTGTATCTATGTCTGTCTGTCTATTTGTCTCCAGTCTCTCCTGGTCACATTTTTAGGCATAGAATCATGAACCATTGAAAATTTACAGGAGTACACCACTGGGCACCATCTAAAAAGGACATTTGATCTTTAAAAAGAGTGCTTTTGGGGGTCTCTATGGTCATTTTGGAACAACAGTGCCTGAATCATGTGCTGGTATTTTTTGGATATTTTTCCAGACACGAGATCTGGTATTTTTTTGATAATTTTTTTAGATAATTAGTTCTTGTATACATGCACTCTATCGTGATTCATTTATACCCGGTACAGATATTCACATATCTTATGCACAGAGACAGGTATGCTTTTAGTCAAATTTAATTGGTTACTTTAGCACTTTAGCAACCAACTATTTGACAAATATGCATAAAAGCTGACCACCAAGTAGAAGCAGCAGTGTGTGACATAGTGATAAAGATACTGTAAACACTCATCTAGGCTTTTTATCATGATATATATATATATATATATATATAATATATATATATAGATAGATATATATGTGTGTGTGTGTGTATGTGTGTGTGTGTGTATATATATATAGAGAGAGAGAAAGAGAGACAGACAGAGAGAGAGTGCCAGTGGCTGATCAGCTACCTGTGCAGAAGATGGACTGGGCAAACCAAGTTCAAAATCAGACTGAGACTGGCACTAATGCCTTCAGGAAAGGCATGAATCTGACTTCTCTCAATAAAATAACAAAAGGTGAAGTGAGTGACACCACTTCAGGTGCTTGTCACCTCTAAGTCTATTTTGTCACGTTGTAAAAACCACAAGGAACTTTGAGATGAGGAGAAACTTGTGATATGTGAAGCACGTGCAGAGACAGCTGCTGCCATGGCCAGCATAAGGGCACTTGTTCACTTACTCTGCATGCACCCAAACATACACACACATATATATATATGATAAAGCCATAGAAGAAGTTGAGGAATACATTCAAGTAAGTCAGGTGATAAAGTTAGAGGGAAACTATGGAAATGAAATGAAAAAGTGCATGACTACTGGCTTTAAAGCATTTGGTGTAAATAGAGACCTACTGAAAAGCAAATTTCCAATGTGTTTAAAAAGTAAAGTATTCAACCAACTATGATGTACAGGTGCAAAACATGGAAACTCAGAATATCATAAAGAGTAATGGAAAGAGCGATGTTAGGAATAACTCTCAGCAATAGACAATAGATCCAGGAGAGGACTGGGGTGAAGGATACCCCACAAGCAATTAGGTAAAAAAAAGCGAGATAGGCAAAGCACTTAGCACGGGGAAGGGACAATAGATAGAGCAGAAGGCTAACTGATTGGTGCCTGTAGGACAGTACACTCTATAGAAAAAGACCCGATGCAAGTTGAAGAGATGTGATAGAAAAGCTTTCCAATAAGACATGGCAGAGATTAGTGTGATCACGCTCATCATGGAAGGAGATGAGAAAGGCCTTTGTCCAGCAGTGGATTAATAACTGCTGATGATAATCATGATCATCATGATCATCATCACAATATACAATGGTACTTCTTATAGAATGGGAACCTTGTTACGAAATTTCACTTAGTCGCAGCTCCCAACCTTAAACTCAAATATTCTCAGTTAGCAAGAGAAAAAACTATGAGATTACATAAAATTATCCAGAATCATCTAGATTTCAATTATGATTATCTAGATTTGTATCTAGTGCCTAGATGCTTATCATCAACCAGACAGATGAATATTTGGTGACTTATAGTTGGACTATTTATTTATCACGTTATTTACATGTTTATTTTTATTCATATAGTAAATATAAAGTAATTGATGCATTATACATTATTTATGAGGTTATGGTTAAGGTTTTAGAGGTTTGATATTTTAATTTGAAACAAATTGCTAAAATCCTGCTGGTCTAATTATTCACTCAATGAATTTTCATTCAACAAGACGTTTTATGGAATGGATTATCCTTGTTAAGATAAGTACCATTGTATATTGGTTTAGCTTGAAGTTTTAATAATGTCTTTTTCAGTAATGTTGTCCTTTTCCAGAAACCAGCAACAAGTACACCTCTTATAATACTGACAGAATTTTAAGCAGATTGTTGAATTCCTTGAGGCTCACTGAGTGCTTCACTAAGTGGCCACATGTAGCATTGTGTGTGGAATCATATCTTAATTGTTTGTAATCACATGGAGAGATCACAGCACAGTATATTGGAGAAAAAAAAAACAGGAGTCAGAGATATAAAAGAATTCATTATAGAACTCAAATGGCAATGGGCTGTCCATGCTGCAAGGATGTTAGACAACTTCTGGATATCACTCCTCACAACATAGATCCCCAGAGATCATATAAAAAATGGCGAGCAAAATATGCGATAAGGTAACAAACTGGACAAGTTCAGAAAGTATTGGCTTTGTGAAGCTTATGGTAGAGAGGTCTTGCAAATCTTGGTGAAGGTCTATGGCCAACAGCTGACACTAAAAGGAGGAGGATGATGATGATGATGATGATGATGATGCAGGTATTAGTGGTAGTTTAAAGTGTAAAGAGCAAATACGTTCATATTGAGGCAAGAGGAGGTGGGAGTGTTGAGAAAACGTGTATAATTTACCATATTGAGAGTTTTAGTACCTCAAAATTCTTTGTAAGTACAAAACTATATTTTGCTTGATCAATATAACTGTATCCATTACATTCATATCAATGTATCACATTTAAACATTTAAATCACTTTAGAAACCGTTGAGCAAAACTGTCACCAAATCTGTCAAAATAGTTTCCCTCCATTTTCAAGTAAGTCCAGCTGCCTAAATATACATGTATGTATGCATGTATCACACGTACAGGCTGCACCTATTGATCTAAAGGGCTGAAAATCATAACATTTATGACTTATAACATTTACAATAAATTTTTTTTTCTTTGTTGAAAAATTCTCCATAATTGGATTTCAAGTGAGGGGTTCAATTTGCAATGTAAGTTTATGCAAGATTGGTCCCTAGCTTCTGCCAGCTTATCTCTTGAATACTCACACTTTTTAGTGATTACTGTCATACAAAAGGCAAAATAAGTAACTTATTCTCTGATCACCTCTTCATCTAATGTTTTAATTGATCACTCCAAACATGACATGATGCTAAAAGATGTTGGTCACTTGACGGTTTCTATCGCTTGACTAACCAGACATTATTGGACATTTGTTTAATTCAAGTTTCTTATAGTCCTAATGTTTCAAAGATATGAGATATATATGATTAATGGGTTGGAAGTGTATTTTATTGAATTCTTCCGTGACCTTGGTCGGTCAGTCAAAAAGGATAATCTGACATGGTTCTTGAACCAAGGGTGTGGAAATTTGGTAGTGTACCTGTATTTTGAAAGCTGACTCTCAAGTTGAAACTGCAATGAGTTAAAGTGACAAAAAACTACCTTTGATATTATTCTTAAACTCCTGCCATTTAACCTGTAAGACTAGCTATTTCACATTATTCTTAAAGAGACTGGCAGATGAAAAGAAATCTTATTAGAAACCATTAACCAAAACTGTCATTAAAACTGTCAACATAGGTTTCTTCAGTTCTCAAGTTTGGCTGGCTGTCTATGTATACATGTATGCATTATGCGTACAGAGTGCACCAGTGAAGTATGAGGACTGAAAATTCAAACATTTATCTCTTTACTATGTCCAGAGAGGAAAAAAAATTTTTTTTCAATGTTATCCTCCTGAATAGGTTCTGAAGTGGGATTCAATTTACAATGTAAGTTTATGCAAAATTGATCCATCAGTTTGTGCCCACTTGTTTTTTTTGATATTCAGACTTTGTCAATGATCATTGTTCACTAAAAGGCGAGCAAAGTAACTTATTCATTGATCACCTGTTTTTTCTAAGTTTTTAATGAATCACTCCCAACAAGACATGCAGCCAAAAGAAGTTGGTTACATGATGGTTTCTATTGAATGACTAACCCTCCTTTTATCAATTCCATTTTTCTCTCCGCATCGCTGGGTATATACTGTATTCATTCGTGTACAATGCAATCTCGTATATAATGGCGTCCTCTATTTCCATATGAAAAAAAGCATGAATAAAGTTTATTTTCAGGTATAATGCTATCCCAACTTCACTATGAAAGATTTGAAATGATCAGTCGTTATGAGTTGGTGCAATGCATCATCTCGTCATTTCCACGATTTCAGAAACCAATGTAAATCCAGTACTTGCGCCGTTTGAAAGAAAGAGATAATAAGAATTTCTTTCACAAGAAAAGATCTGCCAGCTCTATATGTGAACTGGCCATTCATTCATATTACAATGTATTCTAAGCAGATGTATGGAACCAACATATGTAATTGTTGATACAAGTAAGCAAAATTGTCTGAATATTATGCTCGTATATAACATTCCCTACACGTATTATCTTTTGATTATGATACAAAGTATCTTGTATTCCACACAAATGAATAAAGCTCATAAACACATATTATATATATACATATATATATATATACATATATATATATATATATATATATATATATATATATATATATATATATATATATATGTGTATATTTATTTTTATATATATATATATATATATATATGCTAGAAAGCTTTGCATCTTAAATCACAGGACGTTAAAAAATCTTATTGAAAATTCTTTTTTGCTTCACTTCAGTCACTTATTTCCTAATATCTGTATATACAATTTCTGTAATTTTTACAGTGTTTTTTTTTCCCCTGTATCGAACATACTTTGTTATTATGGTACAATATATAAATTGTCTTTTGTTGAGATCATCAGTTGTTTACCATGTAACTGTTGTAGGGATTTTAAAAACAAAACAGTTATATTAACATGGCACCTCAACAGTGTTGATCAAACACCACTTCCCTTTCATACAATATAGCTTATGTCACACATGTACTTTGTCATTAGATGTATATATATATATATATATATATATATATATATATATATATATATATATATATATATATATATATATATACATATACATATATACATGTATATATGTGAACCTAAGTACAAATCAGTAATTCAATATCTGATGTGTGAAGGGTTTATTTCATTTTGGGCTCAATACTTTCAACATTGAGTTGTGTTAAAGTAGTGTTTTATGATGAAATAGTCAATTCTTTATACATATGTCGGAATAGAGCAACCTTACAGACCGTCCAGTTCCTTAGCACAGAAGTAGAATACTGGCCTCCATGTCTGAAGCAAAGGTTTCAATCCTATCTTGTGGTACTGGATGGGATAATGGATAGTCTATAGCCACACTGAAGAGTTGTAATACAACAAAACAGCTGTCTGTGGATGACACAATAATATATATTTATATATATATATATATATCAAATTAATCAAATTTTCAGAACACAGCTATTTTGGAGACTGTCCTTTATCATTATTTATTTTGCAAATTCACCATTACTAGATTCATTTTTAAAAATATTTAAAAAATTGTGCTATAGCAAGTCAATGCTAAATGAGGCAGAGATGAACAAGTATCACTATTTCTGAGCACAGTTTAGTCCAACACAAGACCAAGATAGATAGGTTGGCAGACAAACACACAGACAGAATGACAGGTTGATTAAAGGTGGATGTTAAAGAATGTAAACAGATGTGAATAAAACAAACTTTGTGCAGTCAATTGCTGAAAGATAGCTTTTAAAGGCCGTGGATGGACGCAAAGAATCTTTGAGATGGGCAGAGAGACCATCTATAAAGTAACATAATGGTGGCTATCAAGGTAAATACCTTTTCAATGGCAATTCTTTAAATAGTTTGCAGACATAGATGAGTGAGAATTGGATTGGTTAGTCACTCGATAGAAACCATCACTTGACCAACATCTCTTATCAGCAAGCCGTGTTGGGGTTGATCAACTAAAAAACTGGAAGAGGATGAGATCAACGAATGAGTTACTTCCTTTGCCTTTTGTTGAGCCGTGATCACAAAAATTGTCTTAATTTCCCCCAAAACAAGCATAAAGGCTACTGAACACAATCTAAGGGACTGTTTTACCATAAACTTACATTGTAAATTTAACCATCCAATAAATATCTATTTTGAATGCAATTTAGAAGCCATCTTGCCTGTTTGGTTGGGCAGGCTGTTTGTGTGGCTACAATGATTCGATATGTATAAATATATGTGCATACCATTGTAAATATCCTGACAAATGGAAGAGAATGAGGAATCAGAAAATGTGCCCCATTGCTTGTAAAAGGGGGTTTCATCAGCATTCTCTTAGATGAGTATCTACTTTATCTATATATATTTGTACATGTACTTTTGCAGGTATGCACACACATACACACACCAAGATATACAGATATATATATGATTGTTTTACTTATTTATGTATATGAAGTGCTAGTCCAAAAATTTACTTACCATGAAAAAAAAATACCTTACCCTAACAGCTATTGCCCAAAGTCTCATGCCTGCCTTTTGCTCAGTACCCAATGAAGACAACTGCTCGTAAAGGCAGAAGCAAAAGTCTGCACTACATTCGCCTAATGGGTATAGATCAAATTCTCCAAATTTTTAGGTAGCATATGAGCATATATTTGTATATATTTATGTGTTCAGGCACTCATTTATCTGTAGGCTCTATCTGAAAACATTTTTTAGTTTTTTCCAAAAAGTACTTTTTTGAGTTTCTATGGTCATTCTGCACCAACTTTGTTTGTATTTCATAGATGATTTTAGATAAAAGATCTATTTATTTAGATAATTTTAGATGATTTTTTATCATCAGTCCTGGTTCACTCACGAGCCACTGTAATTCATTTATGTTCTTAATGTGCAGCAATACATTTATTATTCATACTTAGACTGGTGCCCCAAATTAATGAGCTATCCCAAAATTTCTATAGAGACTGTTTAAATTTGAAAAAAAAATATTTTGCTTATGTAGCTAAACAAGTTGAAACATGAAATGTTTTATACTCTTGAGTTTGTTATTTGTCTTCCTGTACTTTAAAAGATCTAGTAACATTTTCATGTTTCTTCAAAGAATGGCTCATTAATTTTAGCTACCAGTGTATATATTCATATATTTTTTGCTTGTTATTTGCATATTTTCTGGAAATACAGAGAGCTCTATTTAGAATATATGTAAAATAAGTATCAGATAAACTGATATTTATCGCTCATATACATATATGTATGTACACACACACACACACACACAAACACACATATATATGTATATATATATATATATATATATGTATATATATATATATATATATATATGTATATATATATGTATATATATATATATATATATGTATGTATATATGTATACATATATATATATATATATATATATATATATATATATATATATATATATATATATATATATATATATTCATATATATGTATACATTTACATATGTATACAAAATAATGAATAAACATTATATAGCCGGTTACAGATTTAAATTTGTTTCGTGTGAAACTCTCATTCTGACTGGTACTATATATGTATATATATATATGTATATATATATATTTATCAGTTTATCTGATATCTATTGTAGATATCAGTTTATCTGAACGTTTGCATGAACTGAGATAAATGAATAAGCGTGCATACATCTATAAATATACTGACAAAAGAGAATCGAAAATCAAAGTATATGCCTGACTGCTTGTAGGAAAAGGTTCTGTTTGCATTCTCCCAGATAAGTATCTAACAATGAGACTTGCTGATCTGGCAATGCCGAGAGAAACCTCTGATATACATAGAAGTTAATATTAAAGAGGTGAATAGAAAATGAAAATAAGCGCTTTTGGTGTACGTAAGATCTTTTTTTTATTTTTCTCCCTTTGATATAGGTATAGTGGAAAAATAAACGATAAACAAGTCTGGTTGGTCACATGGTAGAAACCACCATATGACCAACATTTTTTGGCGGCATACTGTGTTTGGGGTGAGGAATTAAAAAATCGGAAAATGGGCTGATCAATGATTAAGTGACCTCTCTCGCATTTTGTTGGTTAGTGATCAACAAAAAATTCCTATTATTCAAAAAACAAACTTTTATGCTTGAAACACAAACTGAAGACTCGATTTAGTGTAAACTTACATTGTCAATAGACCCCCCCCCTTAAAACCTATGTAGGGGATTAAAATTTTTTTGAAAAATTTTTTCCAGGCATGATAAGGAGTGAATGTTCAAGTTTTAATCTCCAATGGTGCAGCCTGTATGCATGATACATGTATAACTGGCCAGCCGGACCAACTTAAGTCACTGTGACTGCGATGGTCATACAGTACTTGAGCTCACTTAATGGCATCTCGCTGCTGGCTGAGTAACCAAACAGGAGAGTGCCTGTTTACATATGCACAGTGAGGTTCAATCTGATTGGTTACCAAGATACATCAAGGCTGTGCAACTGGTTCTTAGAATATCCAAAATAGCTGGATACTTTTGCGACAGACTATGTATTCTGATTAGTGCTTCCTTTCCCATACTAGGATTTCTCAACATGGGCCATATGGCCCACTAGTGGGTGATTCTAACTCTTGGATGGATGGTGAGCAACAGTCCTGAAAATGAATATTTTGAGATATTTGTGAATGGTATAGAATTTTAAGGATTGAAGTCAGTGATTGACAATAAAAAGTGAGTCAACAACAACATTTTCTTTAATGAATTTACCAAGCAGCAATGTGATATCAATACCATGTAAACCCAATGAATCTGCACTAGCTGCATTTCACCAGACACAGGGATTTATTTATCACTCTCTCTCTCTCTCTCTATATATATATATGTATACATATACATATATATATATATATATATATATATATATATATATATATATATATATATATATAAAAATGGTGTAGGTGGGTGCTAAACATTTGATGTAACTTACATTATTTCCTTTAAGGAAACAATGAAAGCTGTCAATATTTATTGTTTTTCTAAAGTTGAACATTTTTTGGTACCCTTTTGAATATTTTCTATATAGGTAAGCTGTGGGAAAAGTTTCCAAGTAGAAGTGGTCGGTGGCGCCCAAAAGTTTGAGAAGCCCTGGTATTCTGAATTCATTTTTCCTTGTCTTTACCATCACCATTTTGTTTTCGCTCTCAGTTTGTTTTTGCAAGAAAATAAAAGAAACTACCCAACTATCTACATCCCCGATGCAGAAAATGCCATGTTAATCAGAGTGAACCAGGTGATGAATGGAGTTTTTGCTGCACCGTTTGTGTTCACACTAATTCCCTTTTAATAGTGACAAGGGAGTGGGCAAAACTGATTTGTCATGATTTAGTCTTCTCTTATCTGAAACACCCGACCACATCAGCCCCAAACAGCTCACTGCAACAACCCCGAACACCCAGCACTGGACCCCCCACTGGTTTGCTAACAAAAACAGTCTCAGATTTAGTCTGGAGCAATAAGTAATGAGCCTTTTACTGCTCAAATAGATACTCTTGGGCAGTCAAACGAGAATGGCTAAATGTTCCATTATTAATGCAAATCTAACAGCAACTCAGGATAAGATTTGAAAACATTATGGAAATAAATGCAGTTCCCCTGCTGCGAAAGGAGATTTTAAAAATGTCATTAAAGAGTGAAAGAAAAACAGTGAAAAAGAAAGAAAAAAAACAGGAGACATTTGAAATCATGGAAAAAAAGATTTATTGAATCGAAAGAAAATACAGAATAAAAGCATTTATTGGACTCTTCAATTTTAGAGGAAAAGAAATAATGGCAAGAGCATAAAGTGCCATTATGAAACTATTTCTTTTGTTATTCACACATTTGGCAACCTAATCTATGCAAAGAGATTTCGGAAAAATTTAGTTATTTTCAACAAATGTTTTTTAAATTCAAAGAAAAAACTATGCTTTCATTTCAACATTTTTTATCACAAGTTGATTTGAAGAAATATTTGCCAAGTCAAAATTTGATAATATCTTTTTTTTAAAATACCCATGGAAAAATTTAGATGAAAACAAAAAAATAGAAAAAAAATCTTCTGCTACATTTGTGGTGCCATGATCTTCACCTTTGGAAAACAATTTTGTATCTTCAATTCGTCTATTCCCTTCTAATGGTGCACTGAGGATGATATCTTTAATCTCACTGGCAGATTAAGAAGGAGAGTAAGATAAGAATAGACAAGGCTAACTGCTTCAGGGTCAAACTCCACTCTGAATACAACTCTTTCAGCCACTAAGCTACTCATTGAAGTTGGGTACAAAATTTCAAGAATTCACCATGGACAGTTAAGGCTGAGAAAGTAAAGAAAAATAGAAAATAAATAAAATGTTGTCAAGATGAAAATCTTTTTTTAAATGTAATTAAAAGAATCTGCTTAGCTACACCAGATAATTCAGTCTTGCATCCTCAGCTTTTCATTTTCTTTCAATATTTCTCTCATCATTTCTCTCTTTCTCTCTCTCATTTCCTTTCTTTTTCTTTCGTTCTTCCTTCCTTTTGTTGATTGATGATATAGGAATAGAATGTCTTTCTCTTTTCCCCTTTCATTCTCTATCCATCATTTTAAACTTTTCACTTTTTAGTCTTAATTAAAAATCTGAACTTGTCATTGTTGTTAGGTTATGAAAATAAAATCAACTCAGTGAGGTTTTGACAAAAATCTGTTCAAGTTTTCCTTTTTTTCTCTCTATTCTGTCGTCCCTCTTTGTAGTGATTTTCTGAATCTTTTTCCAGTCAGACATTTTCACCAAGTAAGCGTAAGAAATGATAATGAAGGGGCTGATTGATCTCATCCTGCTATACTGACCAATAATGTGTTGGCAGGGGGAGGGGATGGATACATGCCTGGAGTCTAGTTTTATATTCTTTAGCCATTACTTACTCATTCAATGTCAATCAATATATACTACCAAGAAGTGTAAAAAAAAGGTGTTATTAATCATATTTAAAGATTGAACCTGATGTATTTTACAGCATTTATCATGAAAAAATATTTGAAGAAATCACTCTTTCTACAATATATGAGAATAAAGCTCTTCAGTTTCTATTTACTACTGTAGGCAACCAGTAGTTTTTCAAGAGTTTCGATACTTCCATCTAAATGAATCTAGTCTGAATCAAATTAGTCTAGAATCACTTTTGTCCATATCTCTGAAGTTCTCTATAAATTTCACTGACATTTTGTCAAATGGCAGAAAAACTGATGAAATTGTGAGATGTATTCAAGAATATTTTTTTCAAAATTTTTTTATCAAATTTTATGATGGATCCTGGAATTTTTTCCCCCTCTCAATTGAAAGAAAATCCCTGGAGCCCCCTCCCCCTCATCCCCACCGCACATTGATTCTCCCTTAACCCATTGCCCATCATTCGACAAAATGTCTTTGGTGATATTGTGCGAACAAAAGGAATTTTAGACCAAAGTGATTTAGACTAAAATGATTTAGGCTAAAATGATTAAAAATAAAAGTTATTTTGACGAAAGTACTCTAAACCATTTTTAATTATTTCCTGCAAGAATAAAAGAGAATTTCTCTTTCAAATCCATCCCATTTGTTTCATTTTACCCAAAATCTTTTCCTCCTTTATAGAATCATCTTTGCAAAAGAGAAATGACTTATATAAGCATCTTATTTTAATCAATATATTTCGATTATTCCATTCTCTGGTCCTTATCCAGTCTAGCGATTTTCATAAAAATGTTAGTCAAAACCCAACAAAATCACTGAATCATAATAACTTTGTCTTAAAGTTACAAGCTGAGATAAATTCAAATCCTTATTCTTCTAACATTGTTTTTTAATCAGACTGATAAATAATGCTCCTAGTATTTTTTTTTAAACATCTGAATCTTACTTTTTCACCATTTTTCTTTCATTTCAAAAACAGAAGATTGTAGATAAACTAATGAATGTTTCCCTCAAGGAAATTCAATCATTTTTGTCAGGTGGTTGTAAATTGGAAAATAAGATTTGAACTGCACACAATTTCTTGTCATCACAAAAATCATTAATTTTATTCTTTGAATGATAAAAAAGAGCCATAAAAGGATGCAAAAGCAAAAGTCTCCTGATTCTTTGATTGTCTGAGATTTTATCTAAAAATGTTATCCAATATAATTTAGTAGAGAGATCATCAAAGCAGCATTCAACAGAAATACAATTCAAGACCCAAATCAATCACATTCATGACCAGGGCCAGATTAAGCTTTATAAGGGCCTGATATACGCATATATATATATACATAATTAAACTTACAAAGAATTTATATTAATTTAAAATTCAATTTAATTTATTTGGAACTAGTATTGAGCACTCTTGAAAAAAGGAATTTGGAATATAGATTTTCATCTACATTTATAAGTCTCTTTCTCTCTCTCTCTCTCTCTTTCTATATATATATATATATATATGTGTGTGTGTGTGTGTGTGTGTGTGTGTATAATTAAAAACTGCATTATTTTGCATGAAATCTCCCATCATTAGAGGATTAATTTACAAATAGACTGAACAATATATATATATATATAGGCCTTCGGTTCAGTGGAAATCCTCAAAGTCAATGACGCAATAATACAACAAAGTGTAGATCCATATTTTCAAAAATACACATTCTTAAAAAAGAATCAAATCACTTATTTTAAATATGACAAAAGATTATCTTTTTCATTGTAGGTAATATAGTATCTGCACAATCCTCAACTTTTCAATAGTAAATTTTTTTTCATAAGGATATCTCTGAATACAGACAAACCTTTGGAGCCATTTGCAATGTATTTTTGTACTATTGTCGTTTGCAATGTATTTTTATACAAAAAGTATATACAAATAATAAGTTTAATGCTATGAACAACTCTTGGAATGATAATGACACTTGTTTGAATTATATACATTGATTTAATCTGTTGTAATGGTCTTGAAGCTATTCTGATACAGTGAATTCTTCCCCCTTCAAGACTCAACCTGAAGAAAACATTTCATATGCTTCTAACCAGGACTAGCCCTAGGGTTCCATGGGCCCCAGGCAAGCTTAAATTTGGTTCCCTTTAAAGAACAGAATTATCATATTTATCAATTTATTGACTGATTTTTTTACAGTGAGAAAAATAAATATGCTGGGATAAAAAGTTTATAACGATAACCAGGTGAAAGAAAATATTTCCAACACAGTATCCAAGTTTCAGATCATTTTTTGACGACTTTAACAGATGCTCTATCATGACAGGGAAAGTTGTTAAAAACAAAAAATATCAACTTAGGTTTCTTCAGTCTTCAAGTTGGTCTGGTTGGCTAGTTGGCAATGTATGTATCATATGCATCAATGAAGCTAAAGGGCTGAAAATTTCAACAATTTACTCCTTATGATGTCTAGAAGAAACGTTTTTGTTTTTCAATTAATCCTTTAAATAGGTTTTTGCATGGGATGTATAATTTGTAATATAAGTTTATGCTAAATTGCTTCCTTAATATGTGACAAACTTATCTATTGAAAATTCAGACTTCTTTAGAGATCACTTGCCAGCAAATGGTGTGAGCTGTAATTTATTCATTGATCACCTCCTTTTCCAATCTTTTGATTGATCAGTCCCAACATAGTATGCTGACAAAAGACGTTGGTCACATGACGGTTTCTATTGACTGACTAACCAGACCTGTTTTTGTTCCATTTAAGTAACTCATTTTTTCCGTTCTTCCATCTGTATTTAGAAAGGCCAACTGTTTCAGGCACATGATAGGCGCACCCTAGTAATTGGCACCCTTGGTGACTGACAATGCCCCTGGTCTGGCCCTGCTTCCACCTAAGATTATAAAATCAACCCTGTTCAGGCAATTGATCTACTAATATATTTAGGTTTTTCTCCGTGCAAAATGAGGGGCTGGCTATCAAACCTTCAGTGAATTCTGATGTTCAAATACTGCTTGCTTGACACACATGATTGAACAATCGATTTTCTGATTCATCATCCTTTTAGCATCCGTCATTGGATATAGACCTACTGAAGATCTGCCAGACCTCCCTATCATGGGCGTCGAGGAGCCAATACTTTCTGAACTTTGATCTTTCTGAACTCTGTCCAGTTCATCGTACCATCTTATATTTTGCCAGCGACAGTTTCTCATGTGATCTCTTGGTTTTACTTTGGAGTACAATTTATAATGTAAGTTTATACTAAATTGGTCCCTTAGTTGGTGTCTAGGTACCTTCTTGCTTGTTTTTTTAAAATTCAGACTTTTTCATAATCCTACAAAAGGTGAGAAAAGTAACTTGTTCATTGATCACCCCTTCATCGGATATTTCAATTGATCACTCCCAATAGGCATGCTGCGCAGAGACGTTGGTCACATGATGGTTTTCCATTGAGTGACTAACCAGACCTGTTTTTTTTATTTCTTTCTAACTGAGAAATAATCCCTGATTAGTGACGCAGCTGTGGTATTCAAGCCCAACCACTGGGAGAGATTACAAATGTTGCATAAAAATTCTGGCTAATCAGATTTGCTCATGTGATCCGTTGCAGACAGCACCTCGGGAAGGTATGAGATTTGTCCGGAATCAAGGTCAAAGTAGAGAGTCATATCATTCCATGAGGAGAAAAAGATCACATGTTCATCATCATCATCATCATCATCATCATCATCATCATCAGTAACAGCAAGTCCATTGATGGGCGTTGACCTTCCCCAGGATCTGCCAGTTTTCTCCTTCCCAAGCATCACAGTGTCAATACCTTCTGGACTCGTATAAAGACCATGTGTACAGCAGCAAATTAATGCCAATATCATGGGATTCAAAACGTATATATATTACTATGATCAAAAGAACAGGCAAAAATAATTTTCCATATCCGTACTCCCTATAAATGAATCACAGTATCCCACACATATACCAGAACTAATTTTCTGATATAATCTAAAAAAAAGATAGATCCTTTATCCAAAATTATCTAAAAAAATACCAGCACAAGATTTGGACATAATTGGTCTAAAATTTGACCATAAAGACCCCAAAAGGTATTTTTTTGAAAAGACAAAAAAAACGTTTTTGATGTCTTGTGTTGTAATCAAGCAAATCTTCAACTTCTGAATACACACATATGAACGCATGGACACAGACACTCCGAGAGAGAAGAATCTGAAGCCCACTAGGCTGGTTGTGGGGCTACAATGATCCAATGTATAAATCTTTTCTTTTTTTTTTTTCATTGAAAGAAAAAAGATCATAAACTATATAAATGAGAGAAATATATTCATTAATTTGATAATCAAGCAACTAAATATTTTTGGGTGGAGTTTGGGTAACAGTTAAGTCAATGCAGGGACAGATCTAAGATTTTGTGAAGAAGTGGGTGCAAAATTTTCTTCAGTCTAATTAGACGATGGGCTAAGTAACTCCTTGTTTCAAAGACTAATTGAGAATTTTTCAAATTTTTTAAAAAAATTTTTATGTATATTTTTGAAAAAAAATCTTTTCTAATTTTCACTTTACCTGAGCAAAAAGGTGAGGTCTGCATTTGCAATGAACAAAACAGAATAGGTTTTCCCTTCTTGATCTCTGTAGGATGGTGAAACAAACATTTTATATAAACGCAAAAATCAATGAATCTGCATATAGGAGATACTGTTCAAATATTCAGAGAATATGGAATGACTTATCAATCTGTTCATCTAACAAGTTATCCAGCATTTCCCATGTTTCAGCTGACATCTCTGAAAATCACTTCCCCAGGAAGTAAAGAACCATTTTCTATCAATTTTTTCCATCTTATTGGAAGCTATTTGCACATTAAGTTCCCCAAACTTTTGGTTAGCAGCCTCTACACACTATACACATTTTACAAATGTATTCTCATATACATCTATCTATATATATATATATGTATATATATATACATATGTTTGTTTTTATGTATGCATAAGCATATAGGCAAACACATTTACATTAAGTTTACAAATATTGAAAAAGAATTACATAAATTTATGCATACAAGTTCATAATTCAAAGAAGGCGTCTGACAAAATATTTAGCAGTGATTTGTATTGAATTTTTTTGTCTAATTTTCTTTCTTTCTTTACGAAATTGTTCTAATAGATGGCTAAGGCAAACATTCAAGAAAAAACAAACATTTGGGTTAAAACAAAAGCAAAAACAATATTTCTTTGCAGACATACCTCCTTCCAGCCTCAATTTGAGATGACATATTTAGGCTTTGTCATGATATATATATATATGAGGTGGACATGACAGGCTTTTCTTGATGAAATATGACAAACCACCAACAAGGAAATAAATTATAAAAACCCTGCAATGTTAGCGGAGGAAAATTGATTGTTAACAAAATAAATACAGTTCAAAATAAATTAACACTTGAACTACGGAAATACTTTTTTACTGTCACAGAAAAAACTAGCCCTTGAAGGGAGATTATGAATTGCTGCCACCCAGGTATACTTCTTTCTACCTGTTGACCAATAACCTTGTGTAGTATGTTGAGGGGTGATCAATTAAAGAATACAGAAAAAGGGTGATCAATGAATAAACTACTTCTCTTGCCTTTTGATTGGATGTGACAACTGAAAAGTCCAGATTTTCCCCAAAATAAGCATTAATGTTCCGCATACAAACTAAGGGATCACTTCAATAAAACTTACATTGTAAATTGAACACCAAAAAAAATATTTTTGAGGGGGAATTTCTAAAAAAACAAAAACAAAGCTTTTCCTTACACATCTAAGAGAGTGTGTGGGAAATATTTCAAGTTTCTACAATGAACAATTATGGCTAGGCAAATTTCAGATACAAAGTCTCATAGATATATGGATACATAGCTACATAAGACATGAATATTGTAAACCCAGCAACAGTGTTTAAATTGGTTTGTCATGGGTAAGGTAAATTGAAAGTGTAGGAGAAAGTGTGAAAAGAAGACAAAATTGGAGTTAGTTTTTGCATTGTCATCAAAGCATTAGACAGCCTCATCTTTCACGTTGTAACAAGCTAGCTTCACTCTGACTACGGCATCAGTTGTCCCTGCCATAGCTTTCCATATTACAAGCTTTTTTCTCTTTTCTTGCGATACGTTAAATAGACTTAGAGGTGTCAAGCACCATCGCTCACTTTCTCGTTCTCACTTATGGCATCTGGATTTCCCAAGCAATCACTCATCTAAGCAGAGGTCAGCTTTGATATTGTTTAAAAGTGATGATCGCACAAGAGCTAGGGAATCCAACATTATTTAGCCATAAGTTTTACATCATAGAAGTAGAGATGTTTTGTACATGTGCAGGGTGTGAGCCCCTAAAATGTGTACACACTTTGCTATTTGTAGCTTTCCAGAACTTTTCATAATAAAGAATAACCAGCATTCCTAGGGAAATTATGAATCACCACCACACATATATGCTGAGTTGAGAGTGATCAATTAAAAAGTTGAAAAAAGGGGCGATCAATGGTTGTTACTTCTCTCATCTTTCGTTAGGGTGTGATCACTAAAGAAGCTCTGAACTTTCAGAAAACAAGCAGGCACAAACCACCAACTGATTTAGCAAACACTGACATTGCATAGTGAGCTCCCCACAAAATTTCCGAAGAACAAAAAAAATCATTTTGTCCCACTCATTGAGAGGAGTGTGTGTGCAAAATTTCAAGTTTCTACTATGAACAGTAAGGGCTGGGCAAAGTCCAGATAGATACATAAATAGATACACATACATAAATGTCAGAATACATGAATGACCTAAACCCAGTTGCTGAGAGTAATCGGTAAAATATTTAGAACGGAAGAGAAGCATAAGATGATTACATTTTCTTAAGGGTTTAAAATGTCTTCCTTCTGCAGGTTGCCATAGCTCAGACCATTTAGAGACTTATTTGCAAATATCAACTCACATACTATAATAGCTTATCTATTCACTGGCCAATCGGCTGAGATTTAGTAAGGATCCTCTGACTTTCCTCCTCTATCTAACCCCTTCATCATCAACTGCAGCCCATTAGCATCTGTCGTTGGACATGGACTTTCCTCAAGATTTGCCAGAACTCTCCATCATAAGCAATGTGGAGCCAGTACTTTCTGAATTTATCTAACTCGTCAAGCCATCTTACTTTCTGTCAGCCAGAGATCCATATTGTGAGTCATGATGTCCAGCATTTGTCTGCCATACTTGCAACATGTCCAGCCCATGGCCATTTGATTTTTGTAATTGTTTCTATGATATCTAAGACTCTGGTCTTTTCTCTAATATACTCTGTTGTCTAATGATCTCTCCATGTGATGTTGAGTATGATTCTCACCTCTATTCGTTGTATGGTTCTCAGTTTGAAAGTCAATCTTTTTGTTAGGTTCCATGTTCCACCTCTGTAGGTGACTATTAATAGGACACATTGATTGTATATTTTGAATACAATAAAGGAACGCTGTCACATTTGATAACCTATATTGTACTAAGTTAAAAGTACTCGAATATCATAAAAATGTTCACATGTACACTCAAATAAACCATTCTTATACACTAACTTAAACCGTACTTGTACATTCAATTAAATCATTCTTGAACACTCACTTGAACCATTCTTGTACTCTCGATTAAACTATTCTTGTAAATTCAATTAAATCATTCTCGTACTCTAGATAAAACCATTTATTTTAGCTTTTGAGACCACTCTCTCCTCCCTTCTGGGCCACTAGACATATCCACCTCAGCCAAATGGTTAATTAGTCCACTGTTCACATATCTTGTAACTGTACAACAATTCTCTTCAGTTATAGTTTGTAATTGTACAGATGTGTTGGGTCTCATGTCATAAGCTTTTTCTTGGAGTTATCAACATAAGATTGGCTGGTGTTAAATCATGTGATTGCTGTAGGTATTCGACACTTGGTCAAAATTTTCGGTGTAAAAAGAACTTCCGAAAAGTTTATGGGTCCAAGTTTCTGGTGTGAAAATTTTTTGAAAGGTTTTTGTGTTCAAATTTCTTGTGCCAAAACATTTTGCAAACGGTCTCAGCACAGTTCTCTCATCTATGATTAGGTAAAAGATTACAGCAATGCCTTTTAGTGAATGAAATAAGAGGATATGATGGTTGCATTTTTCAGTCCAGGTTAGTACTATTCCAATGCATTCTGTAGTTGGATTGTTGAAAGAACCATAGGCATTTCATTTTCGGAAATGAACTGATTTTTTACTTTCCAATTGATCATCATCATCATCATCATCATCATCATCATCATCATCATCATCAGTCAGTCAGTCAGTCAGTCAGTCTTTTAGCGTCCGTCGTTGGATATAGACCTTCCCCAGCATTCGCCACAATTCTCAATCATGGGCGTCGCGGAGCCAGTATTTCCAGAATTTGTCCATAGCAAAAATGTTTCATCAATGTATGCCATCTTCATGATTCCCTAAGATGAGTTTATCACATCATCTTATGCAGACATTGGCAACCTTTTCCATCTCTCATAAGCCATTTTTCATCTTTATTCAGGTCACGCGTTTACTTAAAATGTCAATCCTATTACAGAAAGTATTTTTGATTTCTATTTTAAACAAACATATGAATTACAATTATCATATTATCTACTAGTGAAGCCAAAACACCACATAGATTATAGAATTAATTTTTACCACATAAATTATAGAATTAATTTTCTTAGAAAAGTTATACAGGATAAATAAAGTTTGATAGCGGCCCATAAAAAAATGTTTCAGTTGGCTGAATCTAACCCACAGGCCTATGGTCACACATACATGGTCTAAGGCTTGGGTATTGAACTACAGTTCTCTCGGCAATCATTCCAGCATTCTAACTAGCTCAACAAATTGTTTCCTGTAGCCAGCCAATATAATCAGGAAAAATAAAAACTGCACTCAGCCACCAAAGCTGCTATCTTCGCAGAATCCCACACGGCTCCACCCTGATAGAACGAAAGCAAACAAGGCACAATAAGTAAAAGAGTTGAACCATCTGCACACATCTAACTGATATTGACTGGCACCAAATTTATTCAATCAAGAAGCAGTGCAACTAGAAATGGAAAAGGTTCTAGCTTGTTTCCTCCTGACTTGTCAACCGAACGGCCATAGAGGAGAGAATGTACGAATCAAGCAAAAAGCATCCAGTGTAATCCACTTAGAACATATGGACTTCGTGATCAGCTGTTATGATATAAGCAGCAAGATTCATGACTGCACGCCACGATCTTTACTTATTCATAGATGCCGAGCCTCGACAGAACGGTGTGATATAAAAAGCACTTCTTCAGAACCTGTGCTGAATACAGATTAAGTAGAGAAAGAAAAATGATCGATGTTTCACATTCACTTTGTTGTCAACCCCAAAAATTACACTCTTTACTTACGAGATTTTTTTTCTGAATCTTAGTTTCTCCGTAACTCTTTATCTGTCATGTTATCCTTCTCTTTTTTTTTCCCATACTTGTAGTTGTGATCTATCATTTTGTTCTCGTGTTTTACCAATTTATCTCTAAAAGTGGTTCAATCTTCTGATATACTGATCAGTTGATTAATGACCTTTCCTCGTGTCTACAACCCTATTTTGTATCAAGTTCTGCCTTCATTGATTACACGATTTATTTATCTATTTACCAAGCGCCATCTATCTATTACAGAAGGAAAGTGGCCTAATGGCTTTAAATTCTGTTTGTCAACATTAAACGACATTTGAAAACATATACATATATATATATATATATATATATATATATATATATATATATATATATATATATATGCATATATATATATGTGTGTGAGTGTATACATGTACATATATGTATGTATATATATATATATATATATATATATATATATATATATATATATATGTATGTGTATGTATATGTATATTTATATATATATATATGTATTTATATATATATATATATATGTGTATGTATATGTATATTTACATATATATATGTATTTATATACATATATATATATATATATATATATATATGTATAAATACATACATATGTATGTATGTATGTACGTATGTATGTATGTATAAATAGATATATATACAATTGATGTGAAAGTTTCCAGCAATTTTTTAACAAGATTTCTAACTTTATGAATTCATAGCATCATTATTTAACCATCAAAGTATTAGAAATGGTCAACCATAACTGTCAGTCTAGGTTTCTTCAGTTTTTAAGCTGGTCTGGCTGGTTGGCTATGTATGTATATCTACAGACTGTATCAATAGAGTTATAAAATTCAAAATTAAAACATTTACTCCTTTTTATATCAAGAAAAAAAACTCCTTTTAGAATTATCCCCTTAAATGCTTTTTAGAGGGGGGGGGCAGTTTGCAATGTAAATTTATTCTAAATCGATTCCTCAGTTTGTGTCAGTTTACTTTTGAAAATCTAAAACTTTTTTTCAGTTGCTTTATATCACAACTTTGAATCAGACCGTAATCCTATGGCAATGATTTGACAACACAATCGGGAAATAAAGAGCAAACCCATGGTGAGAATCAAACACCCTCTGACCAGAGCCAGATTAGTATACGCCTGGCTGCTTTTTGCCATTCAGCCACGTAAAACTTTATTGCTGAACAGAAGCTGATTTTTCTTTTCCGATAGGACTGATTAATAGTTTCTGTAGGATTACAATTGGATTCAAAGTTGTGATAAAGAGCAACAGAGAGTTAAGATGAAGGTAAAAGCTAGTCAAAATTGATTATAATGTAGTGGCTACCTATACTGATCATCATAATTATATTACTGTCGGCTATCTACAACAGACCTTCTAAATCATTCTTGCTGGGTTTAGGTTATTTATGAGTTGACATATCAAAATTAACAATAATGCTGAAATACAAGAATAAATTTGAAAAAAATTAAAAATGTATCTGCAGCTCCTAGTTTGCCCTTGCCAAATTTTACCCCTAACAAGCAAGAAATACATCCCCTTGGGTAATATCAGCCCAGGTTAAGGAGTGCTTGTCTATTGCATTGCAACTAGGCGTAAGGACAGGCATTGTCACGTATTGAAAATTTGATCGTTCGAGTGGCCCTTTTCTTTCTATGTTTTTTTTAAGTGAAAGATTTGTAAGGCCCTCACGGAGGATCAAGAATGAATTGATTTTTCTCAAGACTATTTCTTCAGCAACTCAAGGCAGCTGGTTCTTTATTGGTGAGAATCAATAGAGATTAATATCCTGGATTAAGGAGGATTACAGCTTACTTTTAAGTTTGCAAACAGAATCAGCTCCACAAGAAACTTCATTGGGCACAAGGTAGGGAATGTGGTCCAAGTCGTAAAGTTTCACATCCTCACCCACACAATGTTAAAAACAGAGCACAAATAAAAAACAATTTAACAATCTATTTCATTCAAAGCAATAACAATAAAATTTATGAATTTCCTTCTGTTTTTATTTCGATTATTCTTTTATTTCTTTTTGTGCCATTTTTAACATCGAGTGATCAAGGTTGTGAAACTTTACAACTTATTAGGTTGGTGCAAAAATAATTGCTTCTTTGTTATTTTCAACTTTGCTGTGGATTTTGGAATAAAGTATCAACTATGTTCATGGAATATACCATTTTAAAATATGAATTTTGCTCAATTCATCTAAGCTGAACTTTTTTCCCTATTTATTCTGATTTATTTCAGGTTATTAAATCAAAGTTGGTAAAAAATCAAATTCAAGTGATTTTGATGTTTGAGATCAGAATGGGTCATAAAGCACTGTTCGCAACATCAACAAAATATTTGACTAGATAACCGTCAATGAACGTACAGCTTAACATTGTTTTCAAAAATTTCAAAATGAGAGCCTTGAAGACATTGTTGTCCTTCTGTAATTAATAACATCCATTGATAAGGTGGACCCATAACTCAAGCGGTTACAGCAGAACTAAACCTTAACCTTTTAACAGTTGTTCAACATTTTAACCAATTTGGAAAAGCAGAAACCTCAACATGCGATGTAAATGACCCAGCAAAAATTGAACAAACTAGGCTATAAAATCATACCTATCCTAGCTTACTCACCAAACCTCTTCCTGACAAACTACCAGTATTTTAGCATTTTAACAGCTTCCTGCAACCAAGCCGCAATTCAAAACTCCTTCAAAGAATTCACTGTTTCCAGGCCCCTAGAATTCTAGTTTTCCGGAGTAAATGGTCTTGTTTCTAGTAAGCAAAACTATGTAGATTCTGAAGGTACTAATTTGGTTGATAACTTTTATGCTACACTGAGATAAACTACTTCAAAGTTGATGGTGAAAAAATGCAATTATCTTCACACCAACCTAATACAATCAGGACCACCTTCCCAACATTGTACTGCTTATAGTTTTTGGATGTCTTAACTTTAATCAACAGGGCACAGCTGAGTGTGCTATCTGTCTCATAACACTTGTTAAAACGCTTTCTAAACATTAAAACATGTTCATGAATGAGATAACCAGCTTGAGTTTGCCTGATTATGTTACAAAATATCCAATGAATCTTCAACAATCTGTCACCTAATGCCAACTCTAGCATTTCAACAAACTGAAAACATCCCTTCCCCACTCACCCACTCTTTCTTAATGGTCAATTTGTTTGATTGGCCTCTGTTACTCACATGATACATTTACTAGGTTCTGTGCACTTAATCAGATTCCTTTCACTGCTTATAACTGTTACTAATGAGCAAATTTGGAGACATAACAATATTAGTTAATTTACAAAATGCTGCTATATACACATATAGATATATATGTGCACTCACGCAAGTACACACATATATGTAACTATGTGAATATGTGTATATATAGTTTGTTTCTTTCTTACATAAGCAAATTATATATATATGTGTATATATGATTATAAATTGTACTATGTTATATCAAAACTCTTATTTGAAATGATCTCTCATCATTACACAATCAACATATCTCGTGGTCTAGACTGGGGCTGCTGTAGCAATTGAACCTGTGACCAATAGGATAGCTTCTCTTAATATATCCATCTCTTAATATTCATATATATGTATACAATATTTAGATAATTATATCTGATAAATGATATCAATGTTGGACGATGTGGAAAAAAACACAAATAGTTTGTAAAATCAACAATTAATTAACATATTTTGCTAGTTACAGCTTCATCGGAACAGCATGAAAATGCAGAATGAAGCAGAGTTTTGAACATCATAGTTTTTTAACGATATCAACATGAAATAAAGGTTACACATCAATTATTAGATATTTTGAATATATTTAGAAATTTGCAAATTTCATGTCCTTCTTACAAAGCAATAACTAGCAAAACATGTGAATGAATTGGTGATTCCTTTCCACATAGTCAACAACCTATATTAGTTTGTCATTATCCAAATACTTTTGTTTTACTTATTGATCCCTCATCATGGAAAACCTCTTTAAGATAACCTATGTGAGTAATTCCTGTTTCAAAAAATAAATATGCAGGATAAAATGATATCAATATACAATGCACATAATACCTTATATAAAATGATAAACAACATGTATAGCAAAAACTATATAATAAAAAAGGGAGGTGATATTTGATCAACACTACCGGGGTACCATGTTAATATAACTGTTTTGTTTTTTAAATCCCTGAAACGGTTACATGGTAAACAACTGATGATCCCAACCAGAGACAATTTATACATTGTGTAATGATAACAAAGTATAGGAGAAACAGGGGAAAAAACACTAAGGAAGTTTTCAAAAATTGCATTGACAGATATTGGGAAATGGGTGACTGAAGTGATGCAAAACATCATTGAATAAGTTTTTAAATGTTTAGTGTTTAATGCCGTAAAGCTTTCAAGACTATATATATATATATATACATATATATATAAATGAATTATGAATTGTATTATATTACATAGAAACTTATTTGAAATGATCTCCTGTCAT
Source organism: Thysanoteuthis rhombus (assembly GCA_963457665.1). Classification (NCBI taxonomy): domain Eukaryota; kingdom Metazoa; phylum Mollusca; class Cephalopoda; order Oegopsida; family Thysanoteuthidae; genus Thysanoteuthis; species Thysanoteuthis major. The sequence goes on along the minus strand of OY735213.1, from coordinate 58,997,928 downwards.
TACACGATTAATATATCACTCAATTTAGACAACATTAATAAAATAAACAATTAACGAAAATGGGGCTACAGCAGGAATCAAAACAGCCACATGTGATGCAAAGGCCAAATAAATGCTTTCGACCCTGTATGTATTTCTGACGGACCAAATAATGTCCATTTCTTGAGTACATATTGTTGCGTTGAAAGAGCCATAAAAGACAGAGAATAACTGAGATGAGAATTTGCTGTGAAAGCAGTTATTTGGCTCTTGGATTACTGGCGACTGCTTAACTCTAGGATAAGAGCATCACTATGTTGAAGTGGCTACCCCATCGGTGGCAGGTTTAATTCCTGCAGCAACCCCATTTATATATTTTATATTCATATATACATATATGTATATACATGGTTCAAACAAATCAATATATCATAATAGCAACCTAATTGTAATAATGTAAAGTTTCAAACATTTATAAGGTAAATTAAGGCTTAATTTTTATCCTTGACGTTAGATGAGAATCTTTATCTTCAAGGCTAAATTTAACATTGTTGGGGTCCATTGCATGACATTTCTTAGGGACCTTTCAATTCTTGTTCAGCTATTATTTTCAAGCAAAACAAAGCAAAAGATTTTTTATAAAATTATATTTGACGTGACTTGAAGTTCTTTGTAGATCAATAATCCATCTCTATTTAATATGATAAATTCTCAAACAAATTGAAACACTGAAAAAAGGAGAAAAAAATATTTTAAAGACATATTCTTTTTACTGTGTCTGATTTCAAAAGTGAGGGATGATGGTTCAAACCACATTAGAAACCATTTCATTCCCTATTCAAGCTATTCACTCTTGCAGCCGAATAGTGTATTAACCTTAGAAAGTAACAGTAGCAAACTAATAATAAAATAATAGTACTTAATTTCTTCATGCTCCCCATCCCTCACGTCAAGATGACAAAAAGACGCCATCCGATTTCCAGAGATCCGGCAAGTTATTCATGATTTCAAAATGAATTATCACTTCCGATCTGATAAAAAGGATTACTCTACCCTCAAAACAAAACTGATATTCAGATTCCCACGGAAAAGAAATACGTTGGGAAAAAAAATGCCTTGCAAGATTAAAGACAAAACTGACATTATGATTTAAAACAGTTTCTATAAAATGACTGGCTCTATCAACATGATTTATGGTCAGGCTCTTTGATTCTTCTGGGCAGTGGCTGTAGATCTGAAGGAAAACCAACATCAAATACCAATACTAATTCCCCTACTTCTGCCCTGCGTTGAAGAAAGCAAAGCTTACACTTCTTGTCTCACTATCCAAATGTTTATTGATGGAAGCCATTTCCTTCTTACCTATCAAATCTAAACACAAGATAAAATTTACACATTTCTTTCTATTAGCAAACTTCCCTGCCTTCCTCTCCCTGCAATGAATGACTTGTTTGATTTTCTATTCATTCATCTCAATCTTGTATTTATTTTTTGTCCATCAGATTTTCTGCTTGATTTTAACTCTTTGTCTGCAGATGGGAATGGGGGCGAGGGTAAGCAGGGTTACAGCATATACCTACTTCTCAATTTCCAGGTTTTTTTGTTTGTTCAATAATTACTAATGGAGATATTAGCGTACACCTTATTCCCAAAACCTAGCCTTACCTCATACCTAGTTCCCAAAACCAACTTTTCTCACTGTCTTTGTTTTTATATTTTATGTTTATTAGCAGATATTCTCTCAAATCTTTCTTTCTATTTCTTTCTTTCTTTACTTCCCTATACTACATTCCATTGGTAATCAATCAAAATACCTATTTTAGTTTATTATCCATCTATCTATCTATCTATCTATCTATCTATCTATTTATCTATCTATCTATCTATCTATCTATCTATCTATCTATCTATCTATCTATCAGTGGAAGTACTAGGAAGAACTGTGCCCCTCCTCAAATTTTTGTAAAGATTCTTTTGAGATCTTTTTAGAAAGATTTTTTTTAAGATTTTTCACGGTTCTACTGATACATTGCCTTCCCCTCAAGCTCTGTCACCCCATACAGTTTCAGGGTCTGTGGGTCACACATGCCGCCAATGAATCTATCCAAGCTGGCTGCTCTACACGTTGTTTTCATCGAAATAGGAAAGAACCAGAGAGAATCACAGTTGTCAGTCAGTACCCTGGATACATAATATATAGAATATCTGTACCTTGTATAGATAAATCACTGCAGCATGTACTAGAAATAGTTATTTAAAGAATTAACTTTAAAAAATAGATCTTTTATCAAAAATTATCTAAAAAAACAGACCTTCTATCAAAACTTATCTGAAAAATACCAGCACAAGATTTGCCCATTCTTGGTCCAAAATGACCATAGAGACCCTAGAAAGCACCTTTTTTGAGTAAAAAGAAGAAAGTGTTTTGATGGTGCTTAGTGGGGTTCTCATGCAAAATTTTCAAGGTTTTAGCCCAAAGATTTGTGAACTGTAATGCCCCGAGATATTCGCAGACATACACACAGACACACAAATGAGCAAAGAGAGAAGAATCTGTTGCACACTTGCTGATTTGTCGGGCACGATGATTTGATAGACAAAAGATTACTTCTTTCATTGAAAATATTTTGACCAAAGTTTAAAAAGACCTGATCCAAAATGAGTTTTCTTTCTGAAATTTATTAGATAAGGTATTGCTACCATTGAATCGTTTTTTTTGTTTGCCACTCACTGTTTCTGATCAAAAACTCTCTGGTATTCTTTGGAAGTACAATACACTAAGTAACCTCATCGGAGTTTCAAAGGAAACTAATGATAATGCATAGAAAGATATTTGAACCTTTAGTAGTGAAATCATGGTATACCCTTCTTTCAATAACTCTTTTTGGCTTTCTTTTATTCAGTTCTAATTAGCTTTTTTCACATTTTAAAACTCTCTCTCCATCTATCTATCTATTTATCTATCTATCTATCTATCTATCTATCTATCTATCTATATCAGCCGGAATATATCTATCTATCTGTATATCTCGGTGTGTACAAATCATTTGCCTGTCTCAGTCCATACATATCTGTCTATCTCAGTCCGTCCATATATATCTATCTATCTCAATTTGTACTTATTTATCTGCCTATTTCAGTTTGAATATATCTATCTATATATCTGTGTACGTATCCATCTCTCACAGTCTGTACATATCTAAATATTTATATATCTCTTGAAGTCTTTACATATCTATCTATTTATATGCTTGACTAAAGCACTTTTAGTCCAAGTTGGAAGCAAGATTTTTATCGTTATAAACAGTGGTAGAAATTGGTTGAAAGCAGATTGTACAACCTACACCTACTTCTCATTTTCAAGGGTTTTTATAAGTCTTAAAATGTCCCAACGTTGGCCATATTTTTTTCTAAATTGCCCACAGGGGCTTACTGCTGCATGGGTTCACTTTACTCATCCCTCATGGACTCCTCTATGATGCCCGAGCATAAATCTTGAAGCTTTACTGTATACTTTGTTCCAAAGACCCACTTCCATCACTGGTTGTAAACCTATCCTCTTTAGTCGGTGCTATAAAATTATTACTTTCCACTTAAAACGTGATATTTATCTCTGTCACATATTCACTGTTTCTATCTATCTCTTTTTATCTTTATCTATGTCAGTAATCTTTAAATGTTAACTACTCGGGGAACCCTTTGCAATAATTAAATTTCCTAGGAACTCCTTCAAAAAAAAAAAAACTTTCCCTTCTACGTATATAAAAGCACACTTAAATGGAAAAGAAAGAACAAAGCTTAGTGAGAGAAAATAGACATATGAACAACTATTGACTGAACATTGTCCATGTCACATAAATAACCAAGAAGTTTCCGAATAACAAGGCAAAATTACTGTTAATTTTTGCTTATATAAAAAGTAATGCCCATGTTGAAGCCGCAAAGGAATCATTTGTGCGATGAAGAATTATTAGGTAAATTGTGAAAATGTTTTGTTTAGCAGAATCCCCAGAAAGGTTTAGCAGAACATAGTTTGAATACTGCTGATTTATGTAAATCAGCAGGTACCTATCTATCATTTCCAACCAGGTAACCTTTTCAAATTGTTCATAGCTCTCTTTTTCTGCACATATCAGTCAGTGAGTTCATATCTATCTTCCTCAGTGCATTCATATGTATCCGTTCATCTATCTCAGTTAGTTCACTCTATTCATCTATCTATCTAGCAAGATAGCTATCTTATTATGCTCATATCTATCTCTTTTAACCATTTCATATATACATCTCACTTATCAATGTCAGTCTATTCCTATCTGTCTACCTTTTTCAATCAACAAAAACTGTCAACATCACCACTCAACATCAGCATAAGTTTTCAAGTGAGTCTGGCTGGCTGGCTGGTTATATATGTGTTGTGCCTACAGGCAGCACCAATCTAGAGCAGTGGTTTCAAAAGCACCCTTCCTGTGAAGGAAATATTCTGGCGGACCCCTATTTCCAGTTGTTATTTTTTAGACTAATCAAGGAGCGACAATAAAAACAATTTTATACCTTCAAAAATCACATATATTTAAAATGGATAACATTCATTCAAATTCTAATGCATGGTTCAGGTCTGTCTACAGTAATTATGTTTTTTTGATTGCTGTACAATGGATGATGTTGTTTCACTGTTTCAATATCCACAATGTCAGGTTCAGAGGGAACACTACTGCATTATTTGACATATCCCTGTTTGGAATCCACTGATCAAGAAGGCTGAAAATTTATGTTTACTTCTTGTTATGTCCAGAAAAAGGAATTGTTTTTTTTTTCAAATTCTCCATTTCAAATAAGTTTGTGGGGGGAGGTCAATTTACAATGTAAGTCAATGCTAAGTTGGTCCTTTAGCTTGGGTCTGGCAGTATTCACGCTTTTTTTTTCTGAAAATTTGGACTTTTTTAGTGATCAACGACCTGTAAGAGAAGTAGCTTATTCAATGATTACCCCTTTCTAAATTCTTAAATTGGTCACTCCCAATACAGCTGGCTACCAAAATAGATTGGTCATGTGACAGTTACTATTGAATAACTAACCAGACCAGTCCCCTTTTAACCGTTTTGTACATATTTTGCTTTTCAAAAATATCTGTCTATTCCAACTTATCTACATTTTCCAATATATCTGTATAGATCTATCTTTTTTTTCTTTTCACATTTGCCGATTAGTCTTTCTCAGCTTATCACTATTGTCTTCTGATACCTTCTCACCCCTTCTGAATACTTTAATTTCATTTTTGAGTTAACTTTTAATATTTCCTGTATCTCTCCTAAATTTCAGAAGAGGCTGGAACAAGTTGAGAATCCAAACTTTAAATGAATCCAAACTTTCTGAGTCCTTATACAGGACTTTCCTTTCTAAAGGCATCAGTAATATTCATCCACAACTGGCGGGATGGGCAAGTGAGTACATGTTTACTTGGACAGCTTAGAGAGACCGTGTTGGGGCAGTATGCAGCTAAAAGATTGTAAAAAGAATGGAAGTTCCGCAGCATAAGGCGGTATAACAAAGTTAATCATTCACATTCATCTTGCCGAATAGGGCTGCACAAAAACCTGTGGACATGTAAATATGACGAGAGATCGGCCATAATGGAAGATAATGAAGTTGTCAGCAAGAGACTTCCTGTTGAAAATCCACTTTGCAGAATGCCTTTCAGTTTTCGCTTTTCCATGAACATCTGAATTTGGCAAATCAGTCACTCGCAGACTTGGTGAGGTGTTCTAAGCACCAGGGGATAATTGTCGGTCGCACGGATAAAGAGTTGGCCAATAAGATTTCTGTCTCCGTGTGTGTACTAATACTAATAGCATTACTGCACTCTTTTTTTTCATGCAAGCTCTGGAGATTGAGCAAAGTATTTTGAGAATAATAAATACAGATAACTTTTTAAATGAGCATACAAAATGAGGCCATTTTTTTTCTCCTAGTCTTTCTCATCATTCAAAAGAGAGTTTCTTTTTTGTGCAAATCCTTGAAATATTTTTCCATACTGAGCTGAACTTTATTTTTCCAGCGTAAATACCAAATTTGGATAAACATAAGAAGTAGCTGAAAATCCTGTATATATAGTTGGAAAATAGTATTGATATGGAACAGTCAAAAGAGTCAGGTCTGGTGAGTCACTCAATAGAAACCATCACACAACTCACCCTCTTTTGGCAGCATGCTGTGTTGGAAGTGATCAGTCAGAAAATTGAAATAAGGGATGATCAATAAATAAGTAATATTTTTCAACCTTGGTTGGATCACTGACAAGTTTGAATTTTCAAGAAAACAAGTGGGAACAAACTAATGACCAATTTAGCATAAATTTACATTGTAGACTGACACTCCCCCTCCCTCCATACACACTGAAACCTGTTATGGGGAAATTTTAAAAAAACAGGAAAGAAGTTTTTCAATATATATTCAAGTGTAAATGATTAAAATTTCAGCCCTCTAGCTCCATCAGTGCAGCCTGTATGCACCGTTTACACATACATACATAACCAGCTTGACCAACTTGAAAACTTGGTGACAGTTTTGGTTGACAGTATCTAGTATGGACAGACTAAGATAGACAGATGGATAGATAGGTGGAATCCAGGGCTTTCTGAGAGGAATGTCAGACACTGCATACCCTCGTCCTGTAGCCATCCTTTTTTAATCTGCAATAATCCTTCAAGCAGTTCATACAATATTCACTTGATGGTGAATGAGAAACAGCTCATTTTATTAATGGACGATTCTACCCAAGAAACTATCAGGCCCTTCAGTCCCACCTTCCTGTTGGCCGTATAGGCCATTGTTGGCTGTACGGGCCTTCATTGTAATGCACTGGCCGCATCCCCACTCAGAGGCCCTGGTCGAAACAAACTAAAATAGGTGTGAACTGAACAAGATTAATTAATTGATATGATTCTGGAGGATCTGGATATTATTATAAACTAGTCAAAATTTAGCCCCAAAAAGGTTAAAAAAGCTTTTTTTCAAAGATGTTTGAAAAAAAAATTTTTTGAGGGGTTTTATTGGAGTACTGTCTGTAGACAAAAGGGTATGACCTGAGGTACTGAAACACACAGACACATAAACAACCACATGAACACATGCACATTTTGAAAAGATAGAGTCTTCAGCCATCTTTCATGACTATGGCTGTTCAATAGATATATAAAAATTCCATGGCAGACCAAAATTAAATATTTTCAGAATGATGGCTTTGATCTATAATAACTGCCATATCTGGAGCTTCTTTCTATCAAAATTAAATTCTATTTTGAATGGAAAACTATTGACGTTTCAATATTTACATTTGACTAAGTAACTAATTTATGCTAAAATAACATACATGCATGTATACATATCTATGCTAAGTAACAAATCTGTATCAACATACCATATATATGTCTGTAAAATAACCATTTTATATCAAAATAACACACATATATAAACCAAATTTTTTTTTCATATCTACATAGACAGGTTCCTAGAGGGGCGTTCAATTTACAATGTAGGTTTATGCTATAATGTTGGTTTGGTACCTCAGTTTTTTTCTGCCTAATTTTTTGAAAATTGAGACTTTTCTCAAAAAAAGCGAGTAATGTGACTTATTCATTTTTCACCCTTTTTTTCCAATTTTAACCAACCAACCCCAACACTGCATGCCGCCAAAAGACATTGGTCACATGACGGTTTCTATTGAGTGACTATTAAGACCCATCCAGCTTTTTCTTATCAAGGGAACTGATTCATGTAATTTTAGATAAGAAATGCCTGAACATTCATTCCTTTGAACAAACCCTATATTTAACCCCTGTCCCCTTTAAAGGGCCCATGAGAGTGACCTGGAATTTGTGACCCTTTTAGTTCAATTTGACAAAGGAGGACTTTAAACAATTTATAAATAATCTAACTAGAGAAATGATTGTTAAGTGCCTGCCTGCCTAACACTATTAAATCTCATGAGATTTAAGTGTGTGAGTGACAACTATACAGTTTAGTAAGATGTTGCTAAGTATAGTTTATCCCTCAAACAAAGGAAAGGCCACCCAAGTCTATTTCATCCTAAGTGACAGTTTCAATTTGTCAAAGTAATCTCTGGTTTAGAGGAAGTCAGAAAGATCTGCAGAATCATTATGATAATTGCCACAATTAGGAATATCCTTTCCGACAAGAAACACCAATATTGATAAAGTCAAAGGTGAACAGTCATTGAGCTGTCAGTTCGAACCTGACTGCATTCTATGTGCATCTCTTTGAGAATCCTAGAATTCTTCAGAAAACGTGCTTGCTCAACATTCCAAGAAGGTATGAACATGACTCAATGGTAGATCTTTCCCTTCAGTGAACTACACCATAATATCTCTGCCTCCCATAAATAAATCTTTGTAGCTTGCACATGTACCAGAACTGATTGTCTTAAAAATTATCTAAAATAGATCTTTTGTGTAAAATCATCTAAAAGAAAAATACCAGAACAAGATTTGGTTTTTAAGTAAAATAAAAAAAAGTTTTTAGATGATCCCTGGTGGTCAAGTCGTGGAAATTTTTAAGGTTGTTGCCTCAGAGAGATATTCAGACTCAAACAAGCAAAGAGAGAAGAATCTGTGGCCCATTTGGCTGAGTGGTTTGGCAGACCATTTGTGGGACTACTGTAATTTGATATTCTGAACTCTTTATGAAAATTTAGAGAAAGCTGTTTCTTAAGATCATGGATAATGTTATCAAACAGTCATTGTTATCAGATTGATTATATTATTTTGTAATGGTTGATTTTTGATTGAATGACTTCTTTAAAAACATTTGATTTTACCCAGTACCTAAAGCAGTTCTAGAAGGTCCAAAATAGACTGCATATGTGTGCAACATCCACATATAGTCCCCAATTTTGAAAAAAAAAATGTAGGGGTCTGTCTTTGCTTTCACCAAAATAATAAAGATCTGATTTCTATCAATTTCTGTATGATACTAAACCTGTGATGTATGATGAGCTGATAATCAAAATCAGTCAGTCCCAAACATTTGATTTAAAATAAATGAAGAACTTTTCAAATACTGAAAAATAAATAATTAAAATTTTCATAATGTGATGTTTTTTATAACAATGAATTTATAATGATAAATGCAGATTTATAACAATGAACCTAAAATTACAACAATGAACAATAACTGTACCAATTCTTATATTCTTTGTTTAATGTTGTCAGCTAAATATTATTATCTAAACCAATTAATGACTAAAAATGTAGATTTTCCCTTTGAACATTTTGTTTTGTAAGTACCTTAAGGTCCATCGTTGGACATAGATCTTCCCCAAGTAAGTGCAAGACATGGTCAATGATCGGCCTTACCCTGCCACAGTTTGAATTCTCATTCTCCCTGCTGTTAACCACTCAGCCACTTGCATATCTTAAACTTCATGTAGTCACAACATGACAAGTATAACTTGAGTTAACTATTCAGGAGAAAAATCATGATTCCTTTGATAATGTCAAGGCCTTCAGCATCAGAAGCAGCGAAGTAGTCCCACCACATAACTTTCAATTAGGAGTTCATCTCTTTTCACGTGAAATCCAAGGAGGACCTCATTGCTGGAAAAAATAACATTAAAGGAATGACTGATCTTTACCAAAGATTACCTGGACAAACAACAATCCCTCTAAGCAAATATTCTGTTGACGGATG